>JANZLF010000002.1:24039562-24049807 GCA_026546835.1 Erythroxylum foetidum
ATAACAAACAAATACCCAAAAGTTCCAGACAACTTCCGAAAATTCACCAAAATTCCGTCATAAAATAATGACTCGTACAATAAATTTTCAACTCAAAATTAATTCACCATCAATTTCTAAAAATATTTGAAGTATACAAAAATTACAAAAAAATTACTAAAATTATATTACTACGGTCCGAATCAATCCGAAGTTTCATTAAACCAATTTACCAGGAAAATGCCATGAATGCATGCCAAATTACTTATGCACAATTTAAGCAAATATTTAATAAACATAATTCATAAACATAATTCGTACTAAATTCCTTTAATATTCTAACCCCTAATTTGGGGCGTTACATTTACAACCAAAACCGAGTTCAAAATAGTTTCTTAGACCATTTCCAAAAACTCAAATCTAAATCAACTCAATTCTCAAACCAACACCCACCTAACTTCCAACAACCGAAGCTCAGCCTCTTCTAACTCAATCATCCCAAGCCAAAATACCAAAACCACCACAACTACTTCTAACACTTTAGGGACTCAATTCAAAAGGTTGACAGTAGTTGAAGCTCAAGGCAAGAGAGAGAAGGGCCTTTGTTATCATTGTAATGAACGATGGTATGTAGGGAACAAGTGCAGAAACCACAATCTCCATGTGATCATGGTAAGTGATGAATCTAACTTAGGGGACGTGCAATTACCTTCTGATGGTGACGAGTTAAATTCTAACGATGTTAGTATCCTACCTCCCCATCCTAATGTAAAGTTCTGACTTGGTTTTTGGGATTAAGTGTCTACCAACATTAGGCATCACGAAAGTAGATTGGAAATGTTTGACAATATCCCTTGAACTAGAGGGAAAATAAATTACACTCAAAGGGGATCCTAGCCTCTATAAGTTGATGGTTTCCTTAAAAACAATGCTAAAGACTATCCAAGAGGAGAAGGAAGGTGTAATGGTGGAGTTTTGTAATTTGGAAGTTGGAAACTCAGAGGAAAATGACATAAACTTGTTACTGGAGATGAAGGGAGTATTAGAGGAATTTACAGACGTTTTCTACACTACTAACAACCTTCCCCCGTTTCATGATCACAACCATTTCATTGTACTTAAAGAAGGATCAGAGCCCATTAATGTGCAACCATATCGTTATCCTCACATTCAAAAAAATGAGATTGAGAGGCTAGTAGTAGAAATGATTGAAATGGGTATCATTAGACCAAACGTGAGTCCATTCTCTAGTCCCGTACTATTGGTAAAAAAGAAAGATGGAAGTTGGTGGTTTTGTATGGATTATTGAGCCCTTAACAAGGTGACAGTACCAGATCGTTTCCCAACTCCAAATATTGATGAGTTGTTGGATGAGTTACATAGGGCGAGAATATTTACAAAGCTGGACTTGAATTCGGCGTATCACCAAATTCTCCTAGAGCCGCAAGATGTTCATAAAATGACATTCCAAACTCACGAGGGACATTATAAGTTCCTTGTGATGTAGTTCGAGCTCACAAATGCACTAGTTACTTTTCAACCTTTAATGAATTCCATCTTTAAAGGTTATTGAGGAGGTATGTCTTGGTTTTTTTTAATGATATCCTAATCTATAATTGTAATTGGGTAGATCATTTGAGCCATGCTCGTGAGGTCTTGAGCATTCTGCGATGAAACCAGTTGTGGGTGAACAGAAAGAAGTGCAATTTCGCTAAAGACCAACTAGAATATTTGGGCCACATCATATCAGCTGAAGGGACCATGGCAGATCCAGAGAAGTTGAGGGTGATGAGAGAGTGGTCAATGCCGAGGAATCTGAAGGAGTTGAGGGGATTTTTAGAACTGACTGGCAATTATCAGCGGTTCGTCTGTGATTATGGCGAAATCACTGCTCCTTTAACAAAAATCTTTAAGAAGGACTCCTTTGTATGGACTAAAGAAGCTTTGGTAGCCATGCTCCAATTAAAGGAAGCTATGCAGAAGGTTCTCATATTGTTGCTTCCAAATTTTATCAAAGATTTATTCTGGAAATGAACGCATCAGGATGCCGGTTAGGTGCGATACTGATGCATAGTGGATGATCCATTGTGTTCCTCAGTCATGCTCTAAATGGCAGAGCTCGACAAAAGTCGGTATATGAAAGGGAGCTCATGAAAATTGTCTTTGCGATTCAAAAATGGAGACGTCACCTTTTAGGAGGCATTTCGTGGTGATAGCATATCAAAGGAGCCTGAAGTTCTTATTGGAACAACGACTAGTGGCTTTGGATTATCAACATTGGATGACCAAATTGATGGGATTTGATTTTGACATTCAATACAAGCTGGGTAGCGAAAATGTTGCAGCTAATGCATTATCGCAAATTCCCTCTTTTGTGGAACTTCATCATGTTACCATGGCTTCTGTTAGACCCCTAAGTTCAAACTTCGGATCGTGCAAGTGTTGGAGATCCTTGGCCAATGCTTGGCATGTAAGTTGGCATAAGGAAGGCAAGTTGATGAGGAACAAGGTGAAGTCTTGCAAGTTGGCGAGTAAAACCTGAGGAACTTGTGAAGTAGGCGAGGGATGCGGGAAGTATCGACTACGATCTCGAGAGTAGGCATGATTTGATACGCGTGGGCAAGTGTAGGCGTGCATTGGTAGAAATCTTAGACGAGACGTGAGATTCAGATGTGAGGCCGCACGGAGTTGAAAAACTAAGTCATGCGAGACCCGAGGTGCGCGAGAAGATGCAAAGACATGCGAGAGACCTCATGAGGATGCGTGAAGGCATGCGAGCGTAACAAAGAGCATAAACACTTAACTTTGGCGAGGCAAATCAGAGGTATGTAAAATGAGCGAGGTTTTTATACTAACTCAGATTGTGACTCGTGACTTATTCATGGAGCGACGGGACTACACCATGAATGAGCTTGATCATAGAAGATGGATTTGTACATAGACGTGCATTGGTGGACTTATTTGCGGATAGGCTTTGGTGAAGACACATCAACAATGACGTGGTAACTGTGGATGATGTGATACATGATGACATGGCAGATAAAGATCACAGTGGATGAACATCATCTTCAACAAATAAAGATCACGGGAAAGGATCATCTGAAGATAGAGGAGATCTTCGTAGATAAGGATAATCTTTCCTAGATAGGGTAAATCTTTTAAATGTGATATAATCTTATTAGATAAGATAAGATTGTGATTTTAGCTAGTAGAGTTCTACTAGAAATCTTAATCATCTGAAGGAGTCTATAAATAGCTCATTAGAGTTAAGACCTAATCATCATATTAGATCAGAGTTGAGAGCTTTGACACTTTAGAGTTTTGAGGGAGAGTTCTCAATATAAGGGCTTCGAGTAGGGAGTTTTTTTAGTTCTTCGAGTAGGAGGTACTCGTATCTTTTGTTATCATTCTGTTGAGAGTTAATGAAAGAGTAGCTTCGGCTACATTTAAAAATCTCTTGTTGCTTTCTTTACTCTGTTACACTTGTGTTCTTTATATGTGTGAGGGAAACACTTTAAACACTTGTGTGAGCGTGAGGTGTTTGAGAGGTAATGAATTTGTTTGACGACATTCACGTGAGAAGGCTAAATCTTGCTTAAGCTGACCTAAGTGGGATTGCTGTACGAAGGTGAGTGTGACTTACGGTGAAAGTTTGAGTCCAAAAAAAACCTTTGTAACAGCTTCCATGGTGGATTGGAAGGAGGTTGCGGAGACGTTGAGTAACAACGTGAAATTGGCTGCAGTTAGCAAAAGTTGAGTACAGATCCAGAGGCCAAATCGGGTTGGACAGTATGCAATGGCTTGGTCTATTATTTAGGAAGGGTGGTGATTCTTAAAGATTCAACTTTGAAGCAACGACTACTGAATGAATTTCACTACACTTCGATTGGGGGTCATAGAGGCTTTCTCAAAACATACAAACTGCTCACTAGGGAGTTGTTTTGGGAAGGCATGAAAGTTGATGTCAAAAACTTTGTGGCTAGTTGTCCCATTTGCCAACAGATGAAGTGTAAGACTCTTTCTCCAGCTGGTTTGTTACAACCTCTGCCCATTCCTCATGCAATTTGGGAAGACATTATTATGGATTTTTATTGAGGGTTTGCCTAAATCTTGCATTTATGATACTGTGATGGTGGTTGTGGATCGCTTAAGTAAATAATATCATTTTATTGCTCTCAAACATCCCTTCACGGCTAAGGTGGCTGAAGATTTCATCGTTGTGGTGGTACGCCTACATGGTTTTTCACGATTCATAGTATCTAACCGCGACAAAATATTTTTGAGTCATTTTTGGATCGAGCTCTTTAGGTTGCAATGCACTCAATTAAACCGTAGCACCACCTATCATTCTTAAAGTGATGGCCAAAGCGAGGTTGTTAATAGGAGCTTGGAAACTTATCTTTGCTGCTTTGGCAACCCAAACTGTAAGAGTGGGCATCATGGCTATCTTAGGCCGAGTATTAGTTTAATACTTCATATCACTCTACAACACATTCCACACCTCTTAAGATTATCTATAGGAGGGATCATCCACCTCTTTTTGATATGAAGCCTCTGGGTCAACCGCCAACTTTGATTCGGAAGAGTCTTTAAAGTAGAGGGATGCATTTTTTATTAAGTTGAAGTATCAGTTGTGTTTTGCCCAAAACTATGTGAAGCAGAAAGCTAATGCACATTGTAGGGAGGTGGAATTTCAGGTGGGCAACATGGTGTTTTTGAAACTGTAGTCCTACTGGATGTGTTTGTTAGCTCGGAAGGTTAATGAGAAATTGTTCCCACGTTTCTTCTACCCTTTCAAAGTGTTGCAGCCTATCAGTTTGGTGGCCTATAAGCTGGAGTTGCCTCCAACAACTACTATCCACCCTGTCTTCCATGTGTCACAACTGATACACATTGTAGGCAACTTGGAGAAAGTGCAGTCGTTGCCTCCCTAACTCGTACGTCACTCAGATAAGAGAATGTGGCACGTGAGAAAGCGTTCCATATCGCCGAATTATGAGAGCCACCCAAAACTATGATTTCTTGTTAGAACGATAAGCTCTCTTTCTAAGATCATAGATTTCTTGTTAGAACGATAAGCTCTCTTTCTAAGATCATAGTTATGGTTGGGATGAGCGGGGCCTCTGTTGCTGCTATGTAGTGGGAGAGGGGAGTGTTGAGACGGGAGGTGTAGTGATTCAATTGTAATACATAATCATTTGTTTTTGTTAGGCCTAGAGTGGCTAGTGGAACTAGCTACTATTAAGAATGTGCGCCAGGGATCTCAGAGAATGGAGGTGCTGGTTTCATGGAAGAATTTGCCTAACTTTGAAGCAACTTGGCAGTTGGCTAATAATATTCGGTATCAATTTCTAACCTTCTACCCTGAGGACAAGGTGAATTTGAAAGGGGGAGCATTGATATGCACCTATTGGTCTATAGGAGAAGGAAGGGAAAAATGTGAGGCCCAGGGTTGCGAAGGATCTGTCATATTGGCTCCTTTACGATACCTGTGTGAATTTGTTAAAGTTGTTATCTTGGGTCAAGTGAAAGAGAGGGCATGGTTATTTTTCTTATCTTGGGTCACTATAGAGATTAATAGAAGTTCACAGCTCCTCATAAGTACTGTTGGGCAATAATTGTGACATTCTCGTTATTAATAAACTTCTACAGCTCTATCTTTTCTTTTCCATTGATTCTCTATTTACTTTATATTGTTATATAACGAGTCCTATCAGAAACTTTAAATAAAATAAAACAAAAACAAATCATAATAAATATAAGACAGCATAACATATCCTTATCTTAATAGGTATATGACAACATAACAAATCCTTACAGGTTCAATCCTTTATTAATGGTAGCGTACCCCATTCAAAGATCACAGATAAGTAGTTTCACTTCAGGTGATCCCTTCTTAAGTCACGTAAATAATCATCTATATTCTCAACAAGATAATCATACTGCTGATCTAGCCCAGAGTCAAATGCTTCACTTGTCGTCACGATCTGATTTGATGGTGAATAAGCACTTCCAACACCAACCTTGGCATTCTTTTTTGTCCTTCCCTTAAGAAAGGGTTTATTACCGGAAGGAAATTCAGCTGTAAGTCTTCCCATCTGCTTTTGAAGATCAGCAACAGACTCATTTGTTATTTTTCCCTTGGCACTTTTCTTTCTATCAACAGCCTTCAGTTCCAACCTATACAGGGCACAAGCATCACACTTATTACTCTCATATTCAAAAAGATGCAACTCAAAGTTGGGGATTGGCTGTGGATCCATATAATAAGATCTCTTTAGCCCCCCAAATTCATTCATCACTTGCTTCCTTGATTCATGCCAACCACGTCCATCATAATCTGGCAAAGATCTTTGCTTTCTATTCCCGCTCTCAAAAGCTCTACGAGGCTTATCAAAAAAGAGCCATTCCCTGATTGTTTCTCCCTCGACAACTGAAAGATCAAAGAGCTCTGCAACCATAAAGGAAAAATGGAAATACAACAATCATAAGGGAATCCATGTGCCACTAAACCACATCAGCTGTTCCAGATGTCAAGAAACAAAAAAAAAAGTTACTAAAATTATTACAGACTTAAAGATGTAACTAACACACCAGGTGCTTTCCATGGAGACTTTGTCGTTGCAGCTCCCTCACATTCTGGAATACCAACATCTTTCCCTTGAGCCTTTGCACCAAGAGCAGCAAACAACACGCCATCTTTCAAGTTGATGCCTCCAGGTCGAAGAATGGGTTGCATCCCAGCAGGACCTTCCTTCAATGCTAAATCATGATGAAACCCACTGCAGTAGTCCTGAGACCAGGCCAGTCCCCCTTGAGCAGGTCTAGGGCAATCCCAAAGTGCACATTTTGGTCCCAAGAAAGCAGAAGGAGGTAGAGATATACTTGGGAGATAGCCAGAAAATTGATGCAGACCATCCTCTCCACACAATTCAGTACCATTATAACGAGTGTAAAAGTATTGCCCAAAATTCTGGGGCAAATCAAATTGAGGGTAGTCCAGTCGAGCTGCCTCTTCTAAGTTGTTTATCGCCATGCTCTGGGCTCCAGAAGGTGTGTTTTTGCATTCAACAACCAATGGGAAGCCATGAACTTGTTCCACCTTATTTAGTCCACATTCCTGGAGCAAATAAAATCAAGAATCAACAGAAAGGTCCCTTTTACATCTGATGATGATGAGAATACCAATAAATGTTCAAACTCACAAAAAAGGATCTTAGACATGTAAAATAATTGTCAGAATTCAAAATTTCTTGTAGAAGCCAATATTGTTTACAGAGACTACACAAAAAACAGATAAATACAGATTAAGTGAAATGTTTTCCATGGGTAGCTTACATTCGCACGTACTAACAGGTTTTTAGGTTGGCAGAAACAGGCACATGTATAATATTAATACATCAGAAAATAGTTAATTAGCTATTGAAAGTACAAGATACTAGGAAAAAGATAAGTTCCAGATGAAAAGTCTAGGTAGTTTAAATGATAGTTATCGACCAGATCCAAGGAGACAACGGATCAAATGCAGGAAGAAATGGTGAACCAAATATTTGACGCTCCTCCAGAAAGAAGTAAAGTCAATACCTATACATGATCCTGGTTCAGTCAACAAACAGTTATATTGAGCAATACCTAGTTGTGACACAAGAATGCATCTCAACGAACTTGAGGACGTCAAACCGACCAATATTAAAGACAAGACTACAAACTTAATAAACATTCCATCACATTGCATCTGACTAGTTAAAACAAAAAACCTAGAATATGGCATTTTTTAAAACATCTAAACATCTTTGTATACTGAGAAAGAAGGAAAGCATCCCTTCTGGCTTAAACGTGTCTTAATTTCAATCTGCACCTCAACAATAAGAATAATGTAAGAACACAAACCTAATAGATAGATGGAACAGAGGAAATAAGAAATGAAAATGAAGACCTACCCCATTAAACACCATATTATCTCCGACTTGCAAATTTTGGTCTGTAGGCTCAAGCTTAGGTGCAGCCAATGCACTCGTAGCATCATCTTCCTCATCGTAAAGCTGCAACAATCTACATATGTCTGACGAGAATGAACCAAGGCTTCCACCCTATCACCAACAAATGTACAATTCACAAGGGTAGCATTTTATCCTAACGGTTTATACCCGATACATTTTAATTTTGAACATAAACACAATCAAGGACAAAATGCGATCCCCATATTCACTGACTTTGCACATGCAACGAAGTGGGAAAAATACGTAATATTAACTTGTTGAATGGATGATGCTGGAGAAGGTTCATTGAGCTCAGCTTTCCACTCACGAAGCGTCTGATGAACTTGCTCCTCTAGGACAGCCACATCTGTGGTGCGGCTTTCTTTTATGGCAAGCTGCAGATCCATGAGCATCCCTTGCAGATCATCGACACGATTCTTGGCCTTGTCCTTAAACAGCTTGTGAGAAGCTGACTTGCAGTTGGTCTTCGAATTCCCCATTACAGCAACCAAACCCGCTTTCACTCTCTATAAAATCGTAAAATATCGCACCAAACCAAAACACCAAGCTTTTATCAGACCCAGTAAGCCAAAGAAAAGGGGAGAATACAAAAAATTTAAAGCGAAACCCAAAAAAAAATTTCTTAGGAGCACAGTATTAGTACTAGAAAAAGAGAACCAAACAGGAATGCAAATTCCAGTTTGAATAACAGCGATAGACAGCACTAAGAAAACAGAAAGGCAAAAAAGGAAAGAAAAGAAGAAGAACACATTACCCACCTAGAAAAAGACACAAAACAAGGGATACAAAGAGAGAAGGGGTTACATATACATGAACTCTGAATTTGACAGAATGATTGATAGGATTAGGTCGGTAGGTTTCAACTTACAAGAATCAGAAAAGTAAGGAAAAGAGTATAATCCCAAGCCAAAAAGGCAGAGACGAGATGAGAATTGAGACACGTTTCTTCAGTGTTCTACGTTTTTTGCCAAATTTTCTAATAATTCTATTTCTAATCTATTTGTTCATAGTTGATTGTATATTGCATTTTCATTTGATTTACATTCTTTTGTCTTGACCTCCCATTTAACTGTTCAGATATACTCTGTTTTACTTATTTATAAGTAAAGTAATTAATTAATCAACCAATATTTAAATTTGTTTTAAAGAGAGTTTATTCAAATTGTTCAGTTAATTTCTCCTATAAATTAAAATATCCGAAAAAGTTTAACCCTAAAATTATGTATTTTTATTAAAATTTTCTAAGTTTATTCATAAAATTTCTTCATAAGAATTTGATAATAAATTTTTAGAAATACAAATTTTTATTATATGGCTTGTTTAGTTCCTCTTATTTATTTATTTATCTTCTTTCTTTACTTTATTTAATGTTCCTCTCATCCTTTCAATCTTTTCATTCTTTTTTATTATCTGTTTTCTTTATCTTCCTTATCTTTCTAAATATTTTGCATCTTTATTAGAAACAATATTTACTCACATTATGTTTCTTATTTATGTTATACCAGATTTTCTATAGATATAAGTTTTTATTTTGATTTTTTAAAAATATTTCATAGTATTTTACAAGACACATACCCGACATCTATGGTAATATCCGAGTACGTACCCTGCAAGGGTGGCATGCTAGAACGATCATTCAGTCAAAAACTCATTTACACAAACTTTTGTTTCTTTAAAATAAGGAACATGCAAGCGGAAATTACTAATCAAATTTGGCCCATGTCATTTAAAAACATTTTCATTTCCAAGCTATAAGCTTTACAAACATTAGTATTCAACCTTAAATTTGGGCCCATTTCAAATACCAAACACTTGAAACCAAAAAGTCATTTCATTACCAAATCGTTTACATACACTTTGTACAATTCTTGCTGAACATAATTCAAAAATAAAAATCCATGAAGACATGTGCAGGTGCAAATTGATACTGACCCCTAATCCATATCAGACCTCAGTGGCTAAACTCCATTTAGCCTTGCTGATTAATTCCTTAGAACCTGAAAAGCCACATTTCAATTTTTGATGAGTTTTGCAACTCAATGAGTGAAGCATCATTGATGATTTCACCGTATTACAAACAAACATCACATATATCACAGATATTCATTCATAACATATAACTATTTCTGATATTCACATAACATGGCATCTCATGTGATCATACAATTCACCTAGACAAATATAGCAATGGTTCATATCAATGTATCACTCACTTCAGCTTTGCAAATCATTCAAGGAGTTTCAGTCTTATATGAATGCTATATGC
>JANZLF010000002.1:24050209-24066679 GCA_026546835.1 Erythroxylum foetidum
AATTTGAGGACCCATATATTGCATATTCACTAAGATAAATTCTAAAAACTCAAACTCTTCCAAAAGTCCAAACATTCAGGTCAATTTTCTATGATCACTCTGATCAAGTAAATGACAAAATCTGATAATATTCTCTTCTATAAAATGTTCCTCATTGTCTTAAGTTTCTAATGACACTAAACTCACTCAATTTGGTTCAGAAATCTGAAAGTTATACACCAAACATGTTGGGACTATCCTTATGCTGAAACAAGAATCTATACTCAATTTCTGACCAAATTTGGAGATCTTTAGAGACTCAATGAAAACATCATTTCTTCATAAAACTTGTAGCCCTATGTCTCTAGTTTACACCAAATCAAAAATCACCTCATTTTCACCTCTACACAAAAAGTTATGGCTAAAATACCAAAACATGTCTGTGTAGGAAAGTTGAGCTCGCCGCGGCGAGCGACGAAGGCACTTGCTCGCGCCACGACGTACGTGACCAAAAACCTCCCAAAACCTGATTTTTGACATTATTCAACTATATTTTTCCCATCTTTCAAAATATAACTCATCTAACCCTAAACCATCTCTTCTACTTCATTTTCAAACTCATTTCAACACAATATCATTCACAAAAACATTAAAATCTATCTTTGATCATAAACCCTAAAAACCAAACATATGCTTTTACCCATTCTACAACTTATAACACATAATAATCTCTTAACCAACATCAAAACATGTTTCATTCATCTAATCAAGAGGAATGATGCTTATGCTTACTTGATTTGGCTTCAAATTCTACAAAATCTTCAAAGATCTCCAAACCCTAGCTTTCTCTTCTTCTCTTCGTCTTCCACGACTTCTTCTTCCCTCTTCAAGCAAAACAATAACTTCTTCTTTTTATACCCTTTATGATTTTAAAAAGTCCATCTTGCCCTTCAATAAAAGCCTTATATCTTATAACCTTAAGTGTCATGCCCAATTTTCCCTTATATATTCTTATAACTTTAATACTTCAATTCAGAAATTGAAAATCTTAGGGGCTAAATTGAAATTAGATTCCTTCAGATAAATTGTAGATCCATGTCTCTAGTTTATTTATAAACAAAAATCAACTTAATTGGATATCTACAGATCAAGATATCACCAAAATACCTAAGTATGTTTAGAAAAAAATGTCCAACTCAAACTCTTTAATCAATCCTCTCACTTTGATTCAATCGATATTTTTTTCAAATTAATCTAAAAAATCCACAATTTTCATGGAGAGGTAGAGGAATTTCTTAAGAATCTAATGCTTTAAAAATCAGGTCAATCAGATGTCGGACGGAAAAGTTAGAAGCAAAAAACGGGCATGGTCACCCTAAACAGTAACACAACTTCTAAAATTTCTATCTTTCAACTCCAAGGTCCAAAAATTCCATACTTTATATCAATGAAAAGATTAAAAAGCAACCTACAACTTTCATGAAGGATAGAAAAATCAATTTGACCCCTTAGGGAGTCAAAAACCACTGCAAAGTTCCGATCCACTAATACTCTTCCCAAACAGTAACAACAACTTGTAAAAATTATAACTTCCTATTTCATAGCCCAAAATTTCCATACTTTACATCAATGGAAAGGTAAAAACATAATCTAAAACTTTAATAAATCACTTAAAGGCAATTTCAACCTCTAAATAAGTCAATTTTTCAATCAAAGTTTCTGCCAGAAATTTGTCATCGTATACCATATCCAAACTTTGAAATTTCATATCTTCCAAAATCCACAAACAAAAATAACAAATTATACATCATTGTAAAGCTATAAACTTCCTCTACAACTTTCAATAAGGCTAATTAATCCAATTCAAACTACATCAGTACAAAATTTGCCTCCAAGCACAGCACACACAAATGTACACTTATGGACATTTTCAAAACAAAGCAAAATAACCTTAACTTCGAATGGTCATAACTTTCAATCCCGATATCGAAAAATGTCATACTTTAAGGCGATAGAAAGCTTTCAACAGAAGCTACAATTTTCATGAAGATCATTTGATCAAGATCTGCCTAGATCAAGCCAGAAAAATTCACAAAGATTTCAGCTCAAAAAGTCAACTCTGCTACTATTCATCCCTAGAAAGTCAAACTTTCTTAATTCTCCAAATTCTCATACTTTTACTATTTATTTCTTGCTTCTCAACTTCCATTTCAATCAACTCATTCACTTTAACTTTCATAATCCATACAAATCTACTCAAATATCAAAGTCATGAAAACCAATTAATTTTTTTCTCATCAATTTTCTTAAAGCACAATAGCATCTATAACACAAAACATATACAAAAACACTCATTTCATACATTTAATATTTCTAAATTCCACTAAAAGATCGGGGTCCAACACCCAGACTAAAGATGACTATAGACATGATGAAAATCTATGTCAAGATGTTTGGTAAACTAATGAAAGACCAAGTCATACCTAATATATATGGCTTCTTTGCTATCACAATGAAATAGAATGGGAAGAGAGATTGAAATTTGAAAATTGCGTAGAATATAACACACCCATTGTAATTCACAAATAGATGATGCCATACTGCGATACTCAACCTCCATCTAGGAACGAGAAATAGTATGTTGGAAAATGATTCAAAGTTATTAAAAATGTGATCTTTGTTTAAAGATAAATTTTTGGAGTATAAGATAGAGTAGTAAAAATAAGTTTTGTTACCTTTTAGAAGATAAAATTTTATCTATTAAGATAAATTTGTTAACTATTAGGATTTAAAATTTTAAATTTTTTATTTATTCAATTAATCTTTACAGAGATATTAGCTAAGTTTGTTATTTCATTGCCTATATATTTCGACCTTCAATGTCAATGGAAATGTAACCCATCAATAAATTATCTCTTGCATTATCTTTTTTCTATTTTATTTTTTTGGTTATTCTAAAACCCAACATGGTATCAAAGCCTCAAAGATCTTGAGGGACCTATAAGTGATTAATGCTTTACAATCTCATGAGCAAAGAAGGGCAATGAGAAAACAAGAAAGTGAAAAGATGGTGGAGGAAGCCTATCTAACAAAGATTTCGTCATCAAAGAAGAAAGGAACCATTCATCAATATGGCCATTGTGAGAAGTTTGGTCATGAAGAAAATATAGCAGGCATAAAGGGAAGTCTCGATACTTTAGGTGTAAACAATTTGAACATTTAAAAAGGATTGTATGTTTAACAATGAAGAACAAGCAAATTCAATGTAAGTGATTGAAGAAGATAAGCTCTTCTAGTTGGTGAGAAGTGCACCAAGATGCATCATAGAGAGAAGTACTCTATGGAGATAAGTAATAAGAGAAGTGTTCATATTAAGGAATATAGAAAAGAACTCTATTGAGAAGATTGGAGAGATGTCCTCCAAAGAAAAGAATTATGGAGAGATGTGCTCCAATTATTGAAAGGTGATGGGAAGTACATCATCAAATTCAATAAATCTTACAACTTGGAATCAAGAAGGAATGTTGGAGAATGATTCAAAGTTGTTAAAAATGTGATATTGTTTAAATATAAAATTTGGGAGTATAAGATAGAGTAGTAAAAATAAGATTTGTTATCTGTTAGAAGATAAATTTTTATTTGTTAAGACAAAGTTGTTATCTGTCAGGATTTAAACTTTTAAATTTTTTATCTATTTGGTTAATCTTTAGCTAGATATTAACTAAGTCTATTATTTCATTACCTATATATTTAGGCCTTCAAGTAAATGTAATGTAACCCATCAATAAATTTCTCATACATTATCTTTTTTATATTCTATTTTTTGGTTAAATGTTGGTTCTACAACCCAACATAATGAACTCTGCTTCTTCATTTTCTAAGAAACAAGTGTATCGCCAAGAAACATAACATAACATTTCAAAGATTTTTTAGTAATATGGCAAGATGCCCAATCAACATCACAAAACACTTGAAGTTGCAAATAGGAGCTCACAAAAAAACTTGATTAACAATCCCTTTAAGATATCTCAAAACATGAATCGCTACATCAAAATGGGACTGACATGGAGAAGTCATGAATTATGACAAGTGTCAGAAATCATAAGTGACATATGATCTTGTGAGATTAATGTCAAGCAGTATACCTATAAGGCTTCAGTAATGGATTGGATCTAGAAACGGATTCGTAGTGTCAAGGCCGAACTTCGAGCCTAAAAGGAGTGGAAAAGTAACAAATTTTGCATTGCCTAAATGCTTGCTTGAAGCCATAAAGGGGCCACTTAAAAGGATACACCTACCCTGGGCTTACCTTATCATAAGCAGCCGGTGTCATATATACCTCTTTTTAAAAGTGGAAAAATTCTCTTCTATTTTCATTGATTACAAAGAGTATTTATAAACAAAATATATACCAATTCCTAGAAGGCCTAGGAATTCTCACGTCCAAACAACTAACGGAAGTTCCCAAAAACAAGAATTCTAAAGTAAGATTACTTCCTAATATCATGCAACAAAATATTCTCACAATATTACAATATCTCAATAACCCCTCAAGTTAGAGCGTGTAAGTCCCGAAAACCCAAATTGCAGAGACAAAAGTCAAACTGTGCTTCCAAAGCTTTCATAAAAATGTTTACTAATTGCACCATCGTAGAGACATAAGGAGCTATTAACCCCTCAGTAATCACATCTTGATAAAAATCTCAATCCACCTCTATATGCTTGGTTCGTTCATGGAAACCGAATTCTGCATAATGTATAACGTGGATTGACTATCATAATATAAACACATCTGTTTACCTTGTCTTACTCCTAAGTCCTCAAGAAGTCGCTTCAACCATTTTAATTCACATGTCACTGCTGCCATTGACCTATATTTTGTTTCTGTAAAAGAACGTGACATAGTGTGTTGTTTTTTAATTTTCCAGGAGATGGGAGAATAACCAAGTAACACAAACCATTACGTCAATAAGCAGTGCCTAAAAGGAAAACTAACTATATTGGAATCAAAACAACTTAACAAAGTTAGCTCACTATCTGAACAAAACAAAATACCCAATCCCGAGTTCCTCTTCAAGTAACGAATAACTTGTAGAGGGGACTCCCAATGCTCTTCCCTAGGACGTTGCATGAACTAAGATAAAATATGGACCGATTATGCAAGATCCGATTGAGTCACAGATAGATATATAGGACGACTAACGAGCCTCATATACTTTTCCAAGTCGTTAAGAAGTGACCCTTCTACAAGCACTAACTTATGATTTTGCTCGATGGGAAAACCAGCCAGTTTGGTACCCAACAGGCTGACCTCTGAAATAATTTCAAGGGCTTATTTTCACTAACAAAAAAAATTCCCTTAGGATTTCGAGCAACCTCAAGTCCCAAAAAATACTTTAAAACACATAAATCCTTAATATAAAAGCAATTGTTCAAATAATTTTTAAATGTAGTCAATGCTACACTGTCTTTCCCTACAATGATCAAATCATCAATGTAGACTAGAACATTAATCTAAAATTTTCCTTTAAATAAGGTAAATAAGGAATAATTAGAGTATGATTGAACAAAACCATAGCTCTTCAATGTTGTAGTCAACTTAGCAAACCAACACCACGGAGATTGACAAAAACTATATAAAGATTTCTGAAGCCTACAAACCTGATTTAGTTTAGATATTGACAAAACCTGGAGGAACCTTCATGTGCACTTCCTCATTTAAATCACCATACAAGAATGCATTATACACATCCATTTGGTGGACTTTCCAATTTTTGATCGCAGTAATAGCGAGGAATGCCCGAACTATCACCATTTTAGCCATCAGAACAAATGTCTCTGTATAGTCAATTCCCTTAACCTGATGATGACCAAAAATCATGAGCTTAGCTTTGAGTCTCTCAATGCTTTCATCTAAGTTATATTTTATTTTGTACACCCATTTACTCCCTAATGCTTTCTTCCCTGGAGTTGGTGCCTCCATAGACCAAGTTTTTTTATCTTCAAATGCTTTAATCACCTTTGTCATTGCCTCCCTCTAACTAGGATCCTGTACTGTTTCCTTAAAAGATTTTGGTTCATGTCTTGAAGTTATAACTGCAAGAAAATTTCTATGTCGTGCAGAAGATTGTTCACAATTAACATAATGTGTTATAGGATAAGGAATATCTTAGGGCTGCTGTGAAGTTAGTGAACATTAAGAGGGAGGAATCATTTTTTGTATTGTATGGGTCACGAAATTGTGCAGAAGAACCAAAGGGATTTTAGGTCTCATACCCCTTCTTAGCTCTCCTCTGCTCTCCTCAACACTAATCAAAGATGTACCACTTGCATCGATTCCAACACCTCCTCAAACACCCTAGCTCGAGGCGTCTTGCCTTCTGCCACCGTGGTGGGTGTTACAAAGGTCTTTTTAAGCACCGAATTGATTGCAAGTCATGTCTACTCCTTTGCATTGCACACCTGTTTAGATTCATTTAAACAAAACTCAACCTTCCCCACCTGATCGTCGACCAATAATTGAGTTCTCGATTGCCTCATGACCCTTGTAGTATTTAACTCTCACACATGCAAGATGCAACATCCTGCTACCATAAGGCAAATACCCGAACACCCGAAGGACATTCAAGTACATGCCTTATGATAATGGTATGTTGGAGCAAAACATATTCGACTTACACATGGCAATCCAACCTACACATGTCATCATCTAACACACTTAAAGTTACTAAATTTTAAAAACCATTCAAATCCATTCATTAATAAAGTTTACACTGTTACCACGAAAAACTATTTACAAAAACTTATACAGATTTTTTTAGCAATACTACAAAAATACTGCTAAAGCACTTCTGGTGTCAGCTGACAGACCTCTGAGCCATAACTCTATCCAAAAGATTCCTTAAGTCCCGTCTAAGGAACTAGGTCTCCTGTCTCGTACCTGAAAAAAACCACATTGCAATTTTGATGAGTTTTGCAAACTCAAAGAGTGAACCATCATTGATGAATTTACCGAATCATAAGCACACATCACATATTACACAAACATTCATAAACAGATACATTTATGATTCAAAACTCACACGATAGGGTGTAAGATTTAATCATTTCAAATAGATCATAAATAAAAAAAATACATATGCATATGAGACTCCCATTTGTTCTTATTGTTGTGACTGAATGCCTATCACATACTTACACAAATGCTAGCCCATAGGGCTCAGTCAGAATAGAATCACGAAGCATAGCTCTACGTGTACACACATATATCACGGAGCAAAGCTCTACGTGGAAGCGCTTCATACTGTCAATTCAAGTCACAAAGCCTTTATCTGAGCATGCATTTTATGAAATGCATCAAACTGAATATGACATGTATCACAATCATATATAATGCTCAACAAAAATCATAATCATCGGACCTAAATTTGGCATTCAACTTTCGTTGAGAATTCACATAACATTCAGAATAACGTCCAGAATTCCATAGCAAACAAAGTCACAATCAAAGCACTTCCAATACATTCCTGAATATTGATCTCCTTGGACAATTGAAGTCTGGAATTCATAATCAAATCGCAAGCAATATAACAATATTGGAAGCTTAAACAAATCAAATTAAATCAATCCTAGGAAATCATCTAGGTTGACTCACAGCACGCTCCAATAAGCTATTGCCTGGATGGTCCGGTAATGTTCGTTTGACGTCCGATATGCTCCTCTAAAATAGGCAAAACACATTCACAAATATCACACTTTACACAATTGCACAAATGTTCTTTTATAAAAATATCAATGTATAGAATGTATGCACAATGCCTGTTCAATGACAATTTTGGGGTCCAAAAATGCGATCCTTATCAAAAATCATTTAGGAATCAAAGCCCTCATTAATACCAGGTATTTTTACAATTGAATTGGACCAAACAATGTCAAATAATTTCATAGCTTCAATGACCACTTCAGATTTTTCCTATAAAACATATTCGGGTCAACTTTCCATACTAAATCAGATAAGGTGAATGACCAAATTAGACCAAACTTCCTTCTGTAAAGTTGTTCTCCCATTTCTTAGTTTTCTAAAGACACCAAAAACATTTAATTTCGATCAGTATACTAAGAGATATCCTCAAAATATTCTAGACTGTTCATAAGTTCCACCAGAATTCACACCTCAACTTCAAACCAAACATTGAAACTCTTAGAGATAGAATTAAAACTTCATTTCTTCATAAAAGTTGTATTACTATGTCTCTAGTTTACATCAGATAAAAAATAACCCAATTTAGATTAGTATAGAGAAATTTATGGTCAAAATACGAAAGCATGTTCGAGCAGTCGAAGGAGGGGTGCTTGCCGCGACGTGGAGAAAAGTTGAAGTCGCGACTTACAGCCCAAAAATCAGTTTTTTCAGGATTTCTTGCAACGTTCGCCGCGACAAGCTCAAGGGGGATCTCATACGTCACGACGTACAAGAAAAATAATGAGCCGCGCGAGAATAAAGATGGAGACCGCGACGTACAAACAAGAATAAGCCACACGTCGCGACGTACAAAAAGAATAAGTAGCGACGTCTGGTTCTGAAATTCGTCTTCCCCGATTTCTTTTCTTCCAAATTTTTTTTCTTCTATACCCAAAACAATCTCTAAAACTTCACTCCAATTAACTCCTAATCCAGTTCGAATCATTTACATAAGATCAAATTCAAGATTTATTTAAAACATCAAAATCCAACCATCACACATGCAGCTTCACTTCTAACAAAATGCATGCACACCCATTTTAGCTTTCTCTACCCGGAACAGAGTATATATGCATCTTTCAATCTAGAGTTCATTGAACACCATATTAAACAATTCCTATTCTCAAATCAATCCTCTAATCTATTTAACACCGAAACTACCCATCTTACACCTCTCATGCACAACTTCATTTTCAATCACTCAAGCATCAACAGACTTATATCAACACTCAAATATCCATGCATCTACCGTGGAAAACAGACCATATAGTCACTGCATTGCATGAAAATAACACTTACTTGGTTTAGCTCCAATTCCAGCAATGAAGTTCACGGTGGATGAAGAAAACCTAGGATAACGGATTAAGCACTCTCTAAGTAATGGAATCCTTACTTTGGTGTAAGATTCAAAAGTCACTTCTTAACAGAATCAATTTAGTACACTCGGTGAAGACGAAGAAGAACTCCAATGAAGCATGCAATCGGCCGAACTTCCTTACCTAAACATGTGCCTACTTGGGTTAATGTCAATTTGACACATGGCTCTATGCATGTGAGACATTTGTCCTTCAAGTAACCTTCCACATGTCTCCAACATGTTCAAGCCATTTGTCACACAATAATTAGTCCACGTGTCACAATAGAATTGGTCCAAAAATAAATATTTTTCTAAAATTCACCAAAAATTCTAAAATGTCTTAAATAATACCAAAATCACCAAAACACATTTTAATCATAATTAACAATTCAATTGTACCCGGAAATGTCAAGGAATGCATGTACAATCATATAAATGTGCAAAATTTGTGCATATCAAATTTAGCATAAACATGAATTGCACTTTCTAAATTCTCAATAATTCTCGTAATTCACAATTTTATCCCTCACATGAATGACGAGATGTTACAATATATGATATATATACTTGAGGTCTAAGTTATAAATTAGTGGATGGATAATATAAGTGCAAATTTACTTATTTCAAAAATTATCTTTATTATTTTTAATTTACAGTAATATAAATTATATTTCAATACCATTATAGATGCAAAGGTATAAAACTCTCCCACCTTGCTTTTGTAGATGACATATTATTGTTTTACAGGGCTGAAAACACTTTATAAACCTTCTAATGAAAATAATGAAGGATTTTAAAGCAATGTCAGGGCTATGATGCAACCCAAAAAAAAGTTTTTTATATCTCTCTACCTATGTTAGTCAAAAATTGCCTTTAAAGTAATGGAAATAGGATTGAATCAAGTTAGGTTACCTATAAAATACCTAGGAGTTCCTATAACGCAAAAGAGAGTTAGTGCAACTAACTGTAGCCCCTTGATGGACTCGTTCAATAGAACAATTAATCATTGGTGCACCGAGTTCCTCAATTATGGAGGTGGGCTCTTTGGTGCAATCTATCTTGAGCAGTATGGCATCTTACTGGATCAATTACCTAGCACTTCCCAAGAGCATACCAAAGGAGATAGATAAAAAATTGAGGGAGGTTATGCGGGATGGATCTATCCATAACCATTATAAAGCCAAGGTGAGCTGGAGCAAGGTTTGTTAACCAAAAAACTAGGGTGGTATAGGAATCTACTCAGTTAAAACCTCAACAAGGTCTGTCTGGAAAAATAGGGTGGTTATGCAGAAAGAAAGAGGAGTTATGAATCAAATAGATCCCTAATGTGTATATAAAGGGGAATAACATATAGAGTTTAAAACCAAACTAGAATATGTTATGGACTTTGAGGCAAATCTTGGAAACTAGGTAATGGATGCCTTATCTGGTCATTCATAAAATTGGGAATGGTGATTCAGCACTATTTTGGTTTGACAATTCGCATAATAAAGGGCCTTTGCATATAATTAAGGAAATTCAACATTTGAAGCTAGTCATCAATCCTAGTACAAAGGTGAGTAAGCTCATTAACAATAACCAATGGAGATGGCCCTGTCATTGTAACAAAAGAGTGGATATAATAACGAACACCCTATTCCTTTACCAAGGTTTAAACCAGGGTCATATTTATTTCAATGTCAATGGAGAAAAGGAATTCAACTCTAAAGTATACAGAAGCCTTCTATAGTAAGGAGTAACCGGTATTGTAAAGTGAATGAACCTAGTCTAGGATAATGATTTTAACACCTCACATGCATTCATCCTATGACTAAGGATAACTACCAATGGAGATGGCCCTGTCATTGTAGCAAAAGAGTGGAAATAATAATGGTCACCCTATCCCTTTTCCAAAGTTTAAACCAAGATCAGATTTATCTCAATGTCAATGAAGAAAAGGAATTCAACTCTAAAGTATACAGAAGCCTTCTATAGTAAGGAGTAACGAGTATTGTAAAGTGAATGAACCTAGTCTGGGATAATGATTTCAACACCTCACATGCATTCATCCTATGGCTAAGGATAGCTGGGAAACTAGCAACAAGGGACAAAAGTAAGTTTACTAATTCCTCTAAACATTGTAAACTTTGTTGTAAACACCTTGAGACTGTGGGCCACATTATGGGCAATTACATATATACTCAGGGTATTTGGATGATACTAGAGGATATAAACAACATAAGAAAGCAGCCTTTATATGGAATGAGTTGATAGATTTTGCATCATCAATTAGGATGGCAAGTAAAGAATACTATAAGGTATTAAAAATCAACTTGGTAGCAATGGTGTATAATCTATGGAAAGAAAAGAATAATAGACTACTTAGGAAGGAGGCAAAAAGCAAAGAACTAGTACACTAGACATTATTCTCGAATGCAGACTTAACTTATTAGCTGGAGGGATAACTCCTAAGCTCTCTAGGAACATGAAGCTTAAATGGTTACTTGAGTAAGACCATTTATTCAATCTATAACTAGGAACTTATATTCATTACATCTTTGGTACTATTGGATCTAGAAAAGGTTGTATATATTTCCTTTCATTAATGACTTGCTTTTCGAAAAATATAGATTATATTAATTCTCTCTTTTCCAATACTGTCAGCTACCTATCAAATATATTTGTTGCACAAGTTTTGCGAATTAAGGGTCACACGATAAAATGAATCATTTGTAAATATGTAGTAATTCAAGTCTTTTTTGTTTACTTATATAGTTGAAATTTCATATAAAACTATAATAAAGCATATATTATATTTATATGACATCTTATAGATGTGTTTATATGATATGTATTCTTAAAGTTTATTAGACAATATACATGCAATTCTCATTAAAAAGTTAATTTTTATTTTACACATAACTAACCCCACATATTTTTACACATAACTAACTCCACAAATTTCATGTCATTAACTAGCGGTTAGTAATGACGATTCTTATACTATAAACTTTGAATATACAAACATGTCATGTCATGTACATTCTTAGCTTTTTTTTTCTTTGGATACTCTTTTCAAGAATTTGAAATTTCTTTAAAATTCAAATTGTGTGTAAGTTATTAGAATTTAATGTGTACTTCTATTTATTTTAGGTTGAACATTGCAAATTTTGTGATAGTTTTTGTTCAATTTCCGTTTATACATATCTATATCAATTATTTTCTTAATAAATTATACTTGTTTACTAGTTTACAATAAAGAGGTGCATATGATATTTATTTAGTTTATTGTACTTATTTAATTGCATTTATTTTTACAGATAAATGAAGAAAAGTTCAAGTATTTCTATAATTCAATCTCATTACAGGGATTCAATGATCCAACTTGGACACATGTTAGATTGGTTTGTGGTATGAAGAGTTATAATATTTGTTTATATTGTAATAAACATTTAAAAGATAGATGAATCATTGTATTAACGAAGCGTTTAGTTGGGATTAAAGGTAATATAAAACCTAGTACAAAAGTTAGTCATGACACAAGATAAAAAATGAAAAATTGCTTGAAGACTACATGTATTAAACTAACAGCCAATAGCTATTGGTTAGTTTACCAGTCCATTTTGATGATTTTTTTTCCACCTTTGCTAATCCCAAAGAAGCAACTCCTCAGTCCTCCTCGTGCAATAATAAGTATATTGCTGTTTTTATTTTAATTCCTCAGTGTCTGCTAATTTTCAATCTTTTTGATTTATTTTTGTCAATCATAGCCTAAACCAACCATTAAATTTTGATTTGTTTTCTCTTCCTTATTCTAGGGTTCTAATTTCCAATTAATCTTCATAAATGTGGAGGGCGAAAAGGACATGGGAAAGTAGGGCAAGAACGGCATAAATAGAGGGCCGCAGTCCACCAGTTCTTAGCTTGGACTCCACTCTTCTTAAAGTGGGGGATCCTAACTTCTCTTTGGTGTAGACAATGCAGGCATCTTATTCTTACGTCATAACTCATTAACATCAACACGGTTCTTCTAATGCTCATCTTTCAATCTAAACAACTCCATAGATTTTATTCTTGTACTTTTGACATGTCAAATGACACTGCTGCACAATCCGGTAAAATCTGACAGACAATTTAAGCATTGTTCCTATTTTCTAGTAAAACACAAAGAATATTCCTTCTTGTTTCTGTGAATGAATGCCGAAACATGAGAGCAAAGGTGGAGCAAGAGAGAGCCTTATGGAAGATATTTTAGTTTGATTTGAAAAAAAAAAGGAAGACCACTTTCAGATTTAAAGCCACTTGAATTTTCTGCTACTGTTCAGCAGTGGTGACCAAAACACATGCGTCTGTCAAGACATGCTACATGTAAATCCATATAAATTGTTTTCAGGTTTGCCCGTGCACTAGTGATCGTATGTCAACATTTTCCTTTGACCACCAAACAATCTTCAGTCTCCCCAATCCTTAATCTAAGAGGCATATAAGTGATTCATTATGAATTAACAAAAGCCTCATCTAAAACACTTAGGTAACCTAATCATACCCATCAAATCTGTTAGACAATCTATGAACATATCATAAACTATAGGATCAATTATATATGCGTGGAAAAACAAACATACATACTTGATGCTTGTCTAGAATTCCACCAGCTAACGAACACAAAGTCTGCAGATCCAACGTTTTTCTCTCTTCAAAAACCGAAATACACAAAGTAGGTTCCTTTTTTTTCAAACCGTTGGTTTTGCCTTTAAATACTTCATCTATGAATAACTACCGATGGTAGTTATTCATGCCAAATGATGACCATTTGACCCATCATGGGAGTTAAACGACATTACATCTCCCACTCACACATGATGGGTTTAAAACAAAACTCTGCAGTACTCATACTCGTTCAATAATCAGTGTGACCAGCATACGACGAGAGTACATAGTTACATATCTATTAGTAGTATATAACATCTCGATTAACAAATTGATCATAGGACTTATTTGTCCTTGAGTAGAAATTGTATGCTATACCCTAGGTCATATCTAGCATGTAACACCCCACTCCCGCGTGACCCGAACTCGATATCGTTGGTGATATCTGAGTCCGTGCCCCGCGAGGGTGGCGTGCTACATCAGTCAGACAGACGAAACTCAGTATAAATATTTATATTGGTATTTTAAAACATTCATTCATGCGGAAAACAGAAAACAACTTGAGCCCACGGTAAAAGGAAGCATTTTTAGTTATTATAAACAGTCAACAATAATTTACAATAGTCATTTACTGTGCAAAAAGCCATAACCCAAATTGGGATCACTATAAATACAGAGCATTCTTTTACAGCGATTCCAAAAAATAATTTGTTTTTTTACAGAATACTAATGCAGACTCAAACTGATCCCGACCTCTATCTTTCCCTTGCCTGCAGTAGGCATACTCCCGTGTCTAGTGGGGTACTCTTTAAGGCCTGAAAAATATATGCAAATTTTGGGTGAGTTTTGCGAACTCAGTGAGGAACTATCATCGATGGTTCGCCCAATTCATGTATCACTTAATCACGTCGCAGTAATAACACAGCACACAAGCAATCACATTTTAGTTTGCGATAACATAGTTAGAAGTACCATATCATTACATACAAGCAAATCACAATTGAATAAGGCACTCATGCCTTTTTCCCGTTTCAAGTAGTCAGTCAAGTATATGTGCAATGCATATGTGACACTTTCCCATTTTATTGCAGTGTTGTGACTGAGCGCTTAAACAGCAACAGTATATAGTAGACGTGTCTAGGGAGTATGAGAGCCCTCTGGGTATGCATTATCTCCCTTCTAGCTCGAGGCTCTTTTTCAGTATCAGTGGCGACTCTGGTTACAACTATTGTTATTATCCGTTTATGCATTTGTGTATGAATTGCACATGCCCAATTTAACAGTCCATATAACACAGTCTATCACAGTAAAGGCAATGAAATGAAGCACGGTATATCAAGCAGTTGATCACAGTATATCACAGTAATAGCAAACAATTCACAACGTATTCATATAGCACAATTCTACCAATCACAATTGATCACACAGTAGAAGCAAGTCAGCTCACAGAATCACAAATAGAGACACTTCTATGTCAGATCTCCCAATTCATCGGACCATCTTTCCGGAATCCAGGCATAAACAAAAACACAATCTTAATCCCTCCATTATTCCTCACAGTTGTATAAGTGCAAAATATAAACATATAATAATTGAGGAACCATCTAGGTTACTCACCTATACTTCCGAGCTAATACTTGGAAGTCTTAGTGGCATCGGTGGATAGGCGCTCCAAAAATGCCTCTATAACAGTTACAGAATCTAAATATTACCCATTGCTCAATCAGAACTATTTAAATGTTGCACATGTAGCAATTAGAAGGTGCACAATGCATGTTTATGATATTACCGGCCCTAATCCAAAATTTTCCATCACAAAAAATTTTGTCTAAAAATTAGAAATCTAACGGCACCGAAATTACTCAATTCAGGCCTCTGTAGGTCTAAAAATAAGTAAAAAAGTGACCAAAGAACCATTACCCAGACCCACGTCAATTTTCTGTCCAAAAATTCCCAATTTCTTATAAGATAAAATTCAATGTTTTACGAATCTGATGCCTCAAAAATCAGGTCAATCGGATGTCGTACGAAAATGTTATAAGCAAAAGAAGGAAAATATATGATCCTAGTCGACTTGCTTGAGAATCCTAGTCGACTTATGTTACTGTGTATGTCCTAGTCGACTTGTCTGGGATGCAAGTCGACTTATGCTACTACAATAGCAGATCTGGAACAAACGTCATCCGACATTCCAACTTACACAGGGCATAACTCCCTACTTTAGACTCCAAATTGGAGAAACTTGGTGTCTATTTTATAGAGAAAAGAGGGTTCTACAAGTTTCATGAAGGACACAAAAAGTAATTTCACCTCTATGGTTGTCAAAAATACACTCAAAGTTACTGCCTTCACAATGCCTCTCAAAACAGTGCAACAGCTTATAAAATCCATAACTTCTCATTTCCTTTGCTAAAAATTACAAGATTTATGCAAAATGTAAGATCAGAATGAATAACATGAAATCAAATTCAATTGGTAAGTAGGTCAAACAATTCAATGAATGATTCTGCCCACTGAAATCACCTGAACTGAACAGCAATTTTCTAAAAGCATAACTTCTTGAAAAAATGTCAAAAAATTGAATAATTTATACCCATGGAAAGATCAAACACAATAATCCAGTTCTCATGAAGGGCTTGACAACCAATTCCATCAATAACAAGCTCAAAACTGTCATGCAAGTAGCAGCCCTGATCACTAGTCAATGACCTAACTTAAGTCCAATCTTTGAAAATTCATAACTCCCAATTCTGATATCCAAAAA
>JANZLF010000002.1:24071227-24081365 GCA_026546835.1 Erythroxylum foetidum
TTGGAACCCCTGACATAAATTCAGTACAGGCATCAAAGAGATCATAACAGATGATGTCCCAACAATTATGATAAAAATCTGCACAGTAGCCATCAATTCCTGGCGCACTAGTAGACGATAAACTCATGACTCCTTGCTTAACCTCCTCCATTGTAACCGGTTGCAACAAAAAAACATTGTCCACATCCTCAACAATCCTCGGTATGTGGCTTAGCAGTCTAGATGTGGCTTCCTCCTCATCCTCAACTACCTCCGTTAATAAGAGGGATTGAAAATATCTGACTGCTTCAAGTTCAATGTGTGCCGGGTCTGTTAACCATTGCCCATTACTATCTCTAATCTTGTGTATCCCCAATCGTGTTCGTTTCTCTGCCAAAGAGGCATGAAAATATGCAGTGTTGGCGTCACCATCCTTATTCCATTTCAATCTCAACTTTTGAAGCATAAAATCCTCATGTTCTTGAAGCCGTAGTAATAGTTAAGCTTTGGATTTGTTCAGCCTGATTAGAACATCAGTGGTCCCAGATTCTTCAAACTCCCGTTCCAGTTGCATCACGGTTGACTCCGCCGTTTTCATATTAAGGAAGACATCCCTAAACTTCTCCTTGTTCCAGAGGCGCAAATAGGATTTGAGGCGGCGAAGCTTGAGGGAAAACTGTAACATACCATGACAGGCAATTGGCTGAGCCCAATTTAATTGTACCAAAGTGAGGAAATCATTGCGACGTAGCCACATCCGCTGGAAACGAAAGAGGCGTGGGCGTGAAACTTGTTCCGTGTCAAATTGGCACAACATCGAGCTATGATCGAACCCTGTTCGATTTAAATTCTGAATTGTAGAAATCGAAAATAGATCGGCCCACTCTGTAGTGATCAATGTCCAATCCAACTTCTTTATAACACGGCCATTAGATCTAGTGTCGACCCAAGTAAGTTCAGCACCCTGCGTGGGGAGTTCTAACAGGCTGCAAGAAGCTATGAAGGAGTTAAAGTCATCCATAGAGGCAAGCTCAGGAGATCCAAGACCGCTATATTCATCAAGACTGCGGATGACATTAAAATCGCCCCCCAATAACCACGGGACATTAGCATGAGCAGCACGGAAGGCACATAAGTCAGAACACAATTCAAGACGGTCCTGCCTTGTCGACCTCGCATAGACTACAGAGATATAAAAAGCTGTTGGCACATTAGCGTGGGTTAATTGCAAGTGCATAACTTGTTCGGTACCACTAAGTAGCGTAGCGAAATAAACATTGGAGAAAAGGGCCCAAATTTTATTAGTGTCTGAAACATAGCCAGATTGAAAGTGTAATTTCCTCAGTAGTTCATCCAAAAAAGCAGGTTGCACCATTCCCTCAATCACAAAAATCGCAAACAATTTGTGCATATCAGTCAGAGATTTAAGAAAACGTTGGGAGGTTGTGTTACCCACCCCACATATATTCCAAATTAGGCTACTAATCATGAGTGATGAGCAGGAGCAGCCTTGCCAATCGGCGAAGAGATTCATCATCAAAAGTAACTTTCTTATTTTTTGAACCCACGGGACGACCCCGTTTCGGTAGAGTGGTTTCTCCTTCAGACTGGACCATTATGGAAATCTCCACATTCTGTTGACCAGAGGTTGTACCCAGCTAGAAATCATCCTGAACTTGAGTTGGCACAGAACCCTCAGAATTGACCTGAGGAATCTCAACAGTAGTAGAAAAGGTCTGAATTGGTGCAGCTAAGTCTGTATGAATTAAAGCCACATTGGCAGAGTCCCCATATATAACCTTCGGAACAATTGTTGTATTAGAAGGAGCATTAGACTGAATGATAATTGCATCTGTAGTAGCAGGGCGGATTTCAAAAAGCACAAAATCAGGGCCAGTTAAAGCAGAAGGTTTTACAAATTCGGTAGCTGTATTAACCATTTCAACGTCAACTATTTCAAGAAGTTCATTAGTTTGGGGAACAGATGGTATAGGTTGAATAGAATGGCTAGTGGCTTCATCAATCTCAGACAATATCACAAATTGAGAGGATAAGTGAAGGCTAGACGAAAGGGAGTCAGTAGCAACAACAACGTTCTGCTCAGGAGGCTGCGTCTTACTCAAAGGTTCATCGGACATCATTGACTCAGGAACAAAAGCAGTTGTAGGAGCAGAGGGAGCGATAGGTGAGTTATCCGTATCTTGCACGGACAGGGCAGGAGCAGTAGGCACATCTTTAGCCTTCCAAACCTGAACGGGAGAAATTTTTGAATCCATAGCTACAACAGAGGAAGAATGCTTGTGCTGTTTGTGGCGACAATCATTCTCTAGATGTCATACCTTCCGACAGTGACGACAGTACGAAGGCAGATTCTCATACAGCAAAAATTGGAAATACGCGTTCTCTTCCGTACCCAGTCTCAAATGAGTCGGCAGCTCCTTCAACAAATCAACTTCAATACACACTCTAGCAATCGAGGGCCGAGAAAGATTTAATGTTGGAACATCAATTTTCAGTGGAACTCCGATCATTGTGGCCATCAAATGAAGGTATTTTTCATTGAAACAATGAATCGACAAACCTGCAAAAGAAACCCAGATTGGAACAACAGAGGATTCATGATCGGGGTGAAAGTCCGGCGACCATTTAAAGACGTGCATAAGGTGACAGTCAAATGTCCATATGGCTCACAACCAACAACGTTGGTAATCTTCCTCAAGATCAAACCAGATGAAAACATGGCGGACATCAATCATGCCAAGGGTAAAATTACCCTTAAACCCGATTTTGTCGAACGAAGACCTCAGGAAATCCATCTTCGGCCTACCTTTGGTAAATTTTCCGAGCAACGCCAATTGAAAAGGAGCAGCGAGATGTGCTTCTTCCTTCTTGGTCAGGAAGAAATTCGGTTCTGCCTTATACATCTTGGGTCAAGACACGATGTGAATCTCAGATGGCTGCGGCTGTAAGATCGTCCGGGGAGATGGCTTTGCTCCCGTGAGAGCCTGGGCGAAAGAACGCACGCCAGCCGGTGGAGGCGCCGGCAAAATGCCGGCCATGGGTTCGCCTCGCAATCGCCGCCTGTGTCCTTCTTGCTTGAAATTATTTTTTAATTTACTAAATAGTTATTCATGCACTTGATTTATATTACCATAATATTCTTAATTATACATATGCACAAGTGAAAATTATAAGTATCATACATTCCCTCAAATTATCAGGCGATACACATCATAACACGTAAGAAAATATAAACAATGAACATGTTGTATACTATTAATTATTTATTTTATAAGTAAATTTCTTAACAATTCATATATGACACACTACAAGAAAAGGAAGAATTAGCGACAGAAATTTATCGACGAAAAATATACCATTGCAAATTATTGACGAAAAATTTATTTTAGTAGGTAAAATTGACAGGAAAATTTTCGTTTAGCAATGGTACTAATATCCGTCGCTAAATATGGAGGGAAGCAAGAATTAATGAAGGAAAATTAGCGAAGGAAAATATACCATTGTAAATTACCGACAGAAAATTCATTTCTGTTAGTAAAATTGACCAGAAAATTTATTAATTAGTGAAGGTACTAATATCCGTCGCTAAATATGGAGGGAAGCAAGAATTAGTGATGGAAAATTACCGACAAAAAATCTATTTTTGTTGATAAAATTGACGAAAAAATTTATTAATTAGCGATGATACTGATATCCGTCGCTAAATATGGAGGGAAATCATCCCAACAAATTTTACGATAGATTTTAGCAACAGAATAAGATTACCATCGGTAAAGGATTTAGTGACGGTATAAGATATCCATCGATAAAAAGGTAGAAATTATTAGCGGAATAAAATTTTTTTGAGTTTACTTATGAAAATTTCTGTCGATAATTCCGTTGGTAAATTCTTTGTAAATTTTCTCACCCGATATCTCCCTCCTTCTTACATCTTCTTCCTTTCTTCTTTTTCCTTCTTACTGCGTCTCCTCTTTGATTTTCTTGGAGCCCATTTCTCTGTTGTGGACTCTTTTTCTGCTCGTCGACGTTGACTTCTCTGGACATTGTCACCGTGTCCTTCAATGGAGATATTTTTGCAACTATTGTCATATGTTTTTTCATATATTGGATGAAAGTTAAGTTAGTTATTTATTACTTTCGTTTATTTATGTATTTTGTGATTCAAAAACAACTTTAAGGTATAAATGTTAGTGATAGAAGGGACAAGTCGTGATTTTAGTTGTGACGTAGAGATAAATTTCTGATACATGTAAGGTGTTTGATAAAATGTCTGTTCTTTGAAAAAATGATTTCAGTTCTTTTTTAGTATGAATTTCATTATTTCAATTCTTTTACTTGAAATAATGAAGTTCTCTCTATGGTGGTTTCCAGAGAAATTAAACACTTTATAGGTAAATTTTAAAAAATAGCTTTTAACAAATTTACCAACGGAAAAAAATTCCGTTGGTAAAATATAGTGGATTTACTGACAAAAAAAATTTCATTGGTAATTACCAACGGAATAACCAAATTCGTTGGTAATTTTCTGACAGAAAATCTTCTGCTTCAGTAAATTTATCATCAAAATTTAACTTTACCGATCGATAATTCTGTAGGTAAATTTACCAACGGAAAATTCCGTTGGTAAATTGACCGATGATCGTTTCTCCGACAAATTTTTTCTGTCAGTAAATTTCATCATTAAATAAGCTTACTGACGGAATGTGCACAAATTTCATCGGTGATTTTCATCGTTAAACTCTATTTTTCTTGTAGTGACAAAAATCCACAAAGTTAATTTTTAATCATTAATTTAATTAATTACTATTAATACTATGATTCACCATAAAATAATTTATTAATAACAAAATTTTAAAATTTTATGAACCGTACACAATTAAAAGGGTACTGTTTAAAGTTATCCATACTTGATTTTCGAGCTCAACTATTTTGATTGGTCCAATCTACTCCTTAATTTGTCCTCTAGACCTAAACGTTAATTCGATTATACTTAATTAAAGAAAATTTTCAGTCCCAATTACACATAAAAATTATCCCCTTTTACTACTTTATTCTCAATTATTAAAAATATCCTTAGTTTGTCTTACAATATAATTACTAAAATACCCTTGATTATTAAAATTCCTGTTTTACCTATACATTATTTTATTAATACTAAAATACCCTTATAGGACTTAAATTTCAATTTTATGCTTAAATATTCACATTTCTTATTTTTCCCTTAACATATCTTAAAATTTCCTAAAATTGTTTTCTTCTTCACTCTCTCCTCGTCACCTAACCTGATCCTTTTCTCAAATTTCTAGCCACCTTTTCTCTATTTTTCCCTATTTATTTCAATGTTCTTTCACCTTGCTTACTTCACTTTTAAGTTAGTTTACCATTGTCTTGAGTTCATGCTTGATTTTCCAAATGTTATTCTTTCTTCTGTTGAAGTTTTTATTGTTGAGATTAAGATGATGAACCTCCAACATCCGACAAAGCTTGAGCTTAAGGAGATTAAGGAGCTTAAAAGAAATCTATCAAGGTAGTGGCATCATTAGGTGTCACATCTAAAACCCACTTACTATCCACTTTGATCAACATATGCACGTTTTGCCAATTCTTTTTGTTCAGAAGTTCCATGTTATGATCCTTTGTTAATAACACACCTCTAATATCTAAAATGCTCAAACTCCTTGTTTAGTCTAGTGATGAATGATGAACCAAGAATGTTACCTATTACTCTACTAGCTACCCTCTCAAAATGAATTGCCAAGACAATACCTGCATTAGATTTAAGCCTGTTGTGCATGCAATACAAGTAAATTAAATAATTCAAGTCCATAATACTATCACCTTCACCTCTCCCTATTAAAGATTTTGCAAACAAATAGCGTACCATAGTAGTGTCTTTTGAAAGAAGTGCACCTTGAATTTACTCTCCCCAGTTAAGTCATGCCAAAACTCTTGACGATCAAAAAGTAATAACTCAGGCGTTACATCAACTAATGAAGGTAGGCATTCATATGTTGGGGTGCAGACTAATAGACATCATCTAATACCCCATAATGATACCTGAACTCATTATATGACATCTTATACACTTTCGAGACTAGTCTAAATGTGATACACTTTGTGTTACCATACTTAACCTCTTGATCATCAAACTTAAATGTAGACAGAAACTCATAGGTTAATCCCTTAAATCTCACCTCTCTAACCTATAAGTTAAAGTGAAACCACGTTCCTCCAGCAAGTTTTCAATATAAATTTTCAATCCTAACTCCTTTGACACAAACAAAGCTAAGTATTTTTCTGGACTAAGGGACCTCTTTGAAAGAATTGCATACCTTTCTTTGTGCTTAGGGTTGTTGAACTTTAAAAATGGATGATTGTCAATGGATTCGTTTCTTGGTAGCTTTGTGGGGTTCTTGCCTTTGGAGAATGATGAAGCCCTTTTACTCATTTTTTTGGTCTTGAGCTATTTCACCACCTAAACACAAACAAGACAAGCAGCCACCAAATACACAAAAATGAAGTACTAAAAAAAGTGGTGTTTTGAATGTGCTTTGCTAATTTGTAAGTGTATTGTTTGTAGGTCATTTGAGTGGCTTTTTTAGGAAATTAGATGAATGATTTTTATGTACTGTCAGTTGGAGTTTTATAAAGCTTTGTCTTGAAGCACTAGATCTTCCCCAAACTTTTGTGAAATAGATCATGATTTGTATCCAAACATCCTCTCTCAATATGCTAATCAATGTAATCCTTTATAAACCTTTTAACAATACCAGAGGAATTAGACAAGGGGATCCCTTATCCCCTTATCTTTTCACTGCAATAATGGAAGGATTGTCTAGATTGTTTGTTAGATTTATTGCTTGCAATGGAAGATTTCAATTCTAGTACAAATGTAAATAAATCAACTTAACACACTTGACCTATGCAGATGACTTAATGCTCCTCAAAAGTGCAGATCCTTATTGCATCAAAATGTTGTTGTATATCATGGAAATGTTCACTAATTGGTCTGTATTGAAGATCAATGCTGAAAAGAGTCAATTGTATATTTCATCAGATGTAATGAATCAGGCAGAGATTAGACACATTGCAGGACTGAATGTGCACTGCCACCATTCAAACACCTTGAAGTGTCTATTACCACCACAAAGCCCAAAATCTTAGATTGCATTCCTCTTATAGAGAAGATAAAAAAACAAGATTAATGTTTAGCAAAACAAGTTTCTCCACTTTGTAGCAAAACTCACTCTTATTAACTTGGTCCTTAATAACCTCTATATTCATTGGTTAGCTCATATGGTTCTTCCAAAGAAATTGACCAAAGAAATTGATTGAATTGTGGAAGCGTTTCTTTAGACTGAGAAAACAAAAAAATGCCAAAAGTGAAACAGAAAAATGGAGTGAACTTACAATTACAAAGAGGTAAGGTAGGTTAGGGATCATTCCCATCTCACTAATGTAGAAGGTGCTTTTGAACAAAAGAATCTATAGACTATACACAGATAAGAAGGCTCTTTAGATCAAATGGATGCATAAGTATCATCTTAAAAATATGAATTTTTGGCAAATTACAACCTCAAGAGATTAGTCCTAGTCTTTCAACCAATTGTTGAAGATGAGAGACTTGACATATCCTTAGATCAAGCATAAGCTAGGAAATGAGAAAAAATTTTGGTTTTGGATTGATAACTGATTGGATTCTAGCCCTCTTATCTAAAGAAATGAGACAATCTAGCTAAGAAATAGAATCCCTATAGACTCTAAAGTTTCTTCACTTATTCAAAATGGTGATCAGTATGGGAACTTCCCAAGTTTTTTTATATTGACTGAGCACTCACCTCAAATACCACTTGGGAATGGAGAAGATTGCATTATATAATCTCCAAGGAATCTAAAGAAGACATAAATCATTTATTATTTCTTTACAAATTCTCTAAAGTAATATGGAACTAAATATTACAAATGTTAACATTGTGAAACACTCATATGAATAGGAAGATACTTTGAATTGATTTATTAATCTCACTAAATCAGGGAAGCAAAATGGGAATGTGCTAAAAACGACTTTCACCACTATAATATACTCTATATGGAAGGAGAGGAACAACAAGCTATATAAAGGAGTTGAAGCAGACAAGTACTAAGTGGTAGAACAAAAAATGAATTAGGTTAGAGCCATCTTGATTGCAAACCATATGCAAAACTCAATCTCCTACAAAGTGAGGAATAGATGGAATCTATAACCAAGCTTTAGTAACTGGTTTGTTTTTATATACAATTGATATGATTATTTTTATAATTCCAATCCTATTCTAAGCTGATAGCTTGGCAATAAAAGGATTCCCATTGTAATGTTGAACTAGCTTTTGCTAGATTAATATAATTTCATTCATTAAAAAAACGAATTTGAAATAGTTAATAGCATTCTGCTATTAGCTTTCTTTGTAAAACATGGTCTAAAATAGATACTAGAATTAAAATGCCCCTGTTGTAACTAATGACGAGTAAAGTTGTCTTTCTCATTTTTCATTAATGAATGCAAGACAAGGTTTGTACAAAGAAGACTTATTTTTTATATTAGCCTTGATTGCTTTCTTCGCTCTCTTCATGAAATTATAAAAATAACCTGTTATTGCCCTCTTATCATTATTAGTTAGATGACATACTTTCACTAAAAGATCACAAACTCATATGACAAATTGCCATTAAGACCAAAATTTATGATCTTCAAATATAATTATAGAAACCTTTAGTATAGCATTAGATCTAGCATGATGTGATGCAATCCACTTATCACTTGTAAACATTTTCCTTAACTTCCTCCTCATAAAATAAAACACTAAAGTGATAAAAATTAGTCACAAATATAGTAATATTAGGATGAAACAAATTTCTACCGTTGATAAAATCCCTTCTTATCAAGTTTATGATCCATGCATGATTATAGATAAACTTGGTCTCTTTTTTTGGTATTCTACACAATTTTATATATTTTTCAGTATCAGATTAATGAAATGTGTATCACAAGGAATCCAATAAAAAGAATTATACTTGCTTTGCAATCTTTTTTTGACTACTTTATAAGTAAAATCATTGACATTAATGAACTGAACAATGTTTTTTTTTCCCTAACTTAATTCATAACTTCATCAAATATCTAAAACAAAAAATTAGCATTTCTAACAAGGCCAGATGCATCAATAAACTTAAAAACATTGTTCCTTAGTAAAATAAACCAAAAAATTATAATATGTTCTTGTTTTCTATTTATCTTACCATCACATATGATTGAACAACTATAAGTTGTCTAAATCATTCTTCTTTCATCCAAATAACTATTTATTTCTTAAACTGAGCTACTCAAAAGTTTACTTCTGTAGTTATAAATTAAATGAGCTTTGTTTCTTGGACCATAAGAGGCAATAATGTCCATCATAAGCTGATAATAATAAGACTAAATATTATTAAATGATGTACCTAAATCATACCATCATCTAGCTATTGACATATCTACAATATAAGTCGCTTCTTTAAATTGTAAGACACTACGAATTAAAGGTTGATCTCTAAAAGTTGTTTGAGATGCAAAAAGAGTTAGACATCTATTTTCTTATTTTCCTTACTTTAAGTGCAACATTCCCTTCTTATTATGTAGGAATATTATCACCTTCAACATTCCCACTATCATCTTGGCCATCAGAAATAGAACTTTCATTACTAATTTCATAATTCAGTCTTTCTCTTCTATCTTTCTCATGCTAATACTCCTCAATCAAAGTCTTCATTTACTTATCACGTTGTGACTAACTTTCTTACAAAGCTTTACATCACCTTTGATCTCAATTAAACATTTCTTTAATGGTGATTTCCCTACCTTTCAAATGCTTGTTACATCATAAATAAATAGTATGATTCTTCGTTCCAATAACCAATCTAGCATGAGCACAAGCTAGATCTTTAAATCTTTCTAAAGCTATCGAATTATCAGGAGTACCTAAAGTTCCCTCCATTTATCTGTAAAAATCAACCGCCTTGGCCAAGATACACTTAGATGAGATAGCGGCGAAATTGAGGAAACGAAATTCGTTATTAGTGGCCTCGATATGACCGTGTTGTGAATCGATTTATGGATTGGCAA
>JANZLF010000002.1:24082209-24103545 GCA_026546835.1 Erythroxylum foetidum
AACTAACACAAGGTTATAATTGAAAAAATTGAACATTTTAAAAAGACAATTTGAATTAGTTCCCTTAAAAAGTGAAAAAAGAATAGATAACATTAGCAGAGCTTGCACATTATGAAAAAAAAAAAAAGAAGATTCATTCAATTCATTCATTATATAATTAGTAAGGCCTTTTTCATATTTCAACTCTACAAAAACCTAACAAATAAGTAATATAATTATGAAACAAACATTATACAAAATTATTTTCATTAAGTCATAATTAAATTCCATAAAAACCTTTGCTAATAATTAATATAATTATAAAAACAGACGTTATATATAACTACCTTCATTAAATCATAATTCAATTTCACAAAAACCATAACGAATAATTATAAACATGATTATATATGATTACTTCATTAAATAACCCTATTGGCTATTACCCTAATCAGTAATTATATATAATTATATATATAACCTTCTCTAGTATATGTTACCCTAATCAATCATCACTGTACAAAATACATCTAAATGGTAAACATTTTAATTTTTAACAACCTTGGTGGAGTGGAGGCAAAGAGCTGCTAGAGCAGGGATAGGGAATTAGCGCGCAAGAGACGAGAGGGGTGATCGGCGACGCTGTGAAGGTCGACAAAGCTTGAAGCTAGTGGCAGTAGTGGTGATGACGAAGGCTAGAGCGCGAACTGGTGATACCATGAGAGACTAACGAGAGAGCTAGCGAGTGTTGACTTCCGACAATGGGACTTTGTAGCGTACTGGCGACGACAGTGGATGGAATGGGTGTCTAGGTAAGAGCTGAGACTGAAAAGTGAAAAAAGCTGAGCTCTGAAGAGTTCCAAGTTGAGGGCAATTGCTGATTGTGTTGATGTTGGTAGTATGACAAAAAAAATTTCTACAATTTGGTCCTCATTGTTTTTAATTTCAACAATTTGTCCCATGCCTTACCAGTATTATCATACGGCACCGGTCCGTACAATTAAATAAACTATACACTACTCAGAATCCACACTTATCATACTATTTAATGATGATTACAAATTATTAACTAGGCCATAACAACACGACGACGCATAACAAACTTGGGTTCGTTACATTTAAGGACCAGCGGCCCACTGTAGCAAGAAACGTTAGGTCAATCAGAGAAGGAAGAGAGAAGTCCTAAGCGGAGCAGTAGACACCGTATGATATGCTTATCCTTATTCACAATGCATATATTATGCAAGAAGAGAAGACAGCGGATATAAGAATATTATATCAAATATGTAACTCAAATTGTTCAACACCAAAACTCAATCCTCAAAGACCTTAACATTGCACTTACAGTTTCTATCTCTGCTCAGGATTTTCAACAAATCTTTCTTTCACCCACAGTGACAAGCCACTCGAGTCATTCCCAGAAATTAAATCTGTAACCCGTGAAAGAACACTAATAATCTCTTTTACAATATTAGGTAAAGAAGACTAGAACAAAAAGAATTATAAACAAAACCACCAAAAACAATATCATCATAATCTGCCCCTTCGCCCCAGCCTTCTTCATGACCATAGCCACTTTTTTCTGCAATCAAATACAAGTTGCCACCAATGTCAACAAATAAGAGTATAAGACTACTGTCTTTTATAAAGCCACAAAAGAAAATTACCTGAACAAAATCAAGACGATTTGATGTACTGTCCATTTCCATCCCTAAATCATCTATTATCTTTTCCTGAAATATTAAAAGATTATGTCTTAGCACTCCAGAAGGAACAATTCTTGGCGGAGTCAAACCAAACTATTTTCCAGGTGAATGTTAAAACTGAAATCTCCTAACTCATGAACTGTTAAAATTCATAACAATGAGAAAAATCATCCATCCAACAAATACGCAAAAAGAGCATGACTTTCACATTTCTATCTGCATAGTGCTTTGATGGAGAGGCAACACTTCATTAATTAATAAACTTATAACCTGTGCAAGGAGTTCTTCATGTATGGTAAGCCCAACACCACCAATCCTCTCCACACTTGCACTGAGTTCATCCAACTCCTCATCCTGTTGCCTGCAACCACCAAAAATCAAGTTGATAAGAATCACAGACAAAGACAAAGTTTACGAACTTTTAAGCAATAAAATGGCTGATCTAGATCCATATGTTAAAAAAGAGTTGATGTTCTAGAGACAACAAACCCAAAAATCACATCATCACAGCCAAAACTTTAAACATGAGGGAACAGTCACCTCTTACTTTCCAGATACCTCATGTAACATTCAAACATCAAGTTTTCACCACCGTGAGACAAGGTAATTTTGTTACATACTAAATCCTAACCAAGCACAAAAGTCCAGTAAAAAAAACTAATACAAGATAAAGTGGAACTAGTTAGAACAACCTACTTTATGAGAAGTAATTGTCTATCTGATTCCGATTGAATAAAATCATCATTATCTTGAGTGTACTGGTTAGATCTGTCTGTCTGATTATTATTTGGCAGTCTCATTAGCTCCCTTCTCATCCCATTCAGGCCAGTGGTCCCAGTACCCCTGGTCTCTTTTCCAGCTACCACCGCTTTCTTCACATTGCCAACCTAACAGTATAACTCCATCAGTAAAGGGGCTCATTGAAAGGGCAAAACTTAGGACACAATGTAGAACATTGTGGTAACATAACAGTATAACTCAATCAGTAAAGGGGCTGATTGAAAGGGCAAAACTTAGGATCACATACACAATGCAGAACATTGTGGTAACCCTACAAGTAGAATAACGCCAGCTAATTTATTTAATACTTCAGTTTTCCTGGTAACATTATTATATATAATGCACCTGCAGTCGGGCAGTGCTGGTCCATCTTCTCCGTTTTTCAAGCTCCACTTCATCAATGCCATACCAAGCAGGATCTTTTGCAGCTACTGCAATTGCTTTGTCCAACTCATCCACCTTCCTATCAAGAAGGCTTTCAGCAGTTGTGGACATGGATTAAAAAAATTCAATAGCAGAAAAGAAGCATCATTTAGAAGACAAAGGTGGTTGCATTTGAGCTGCATATTGATTATGTAATTGTTAATAGAGTCTCAATACAATACAATCCATAAGAATACACGCATCAATAGATTACAACTATTTTCTCACTCCCTGCCCATGCAACTGAACAGAAAGGGGAAACCAGTTGGTTTTCAATAAACTGATTTACTAGTAGCAACTAAAGGATGTTATGAGTGATACCTGCCACTCAATGCTATCACACCCAGTAAGCAGCTCCTTCGTAAGATGCACTTGCTCTCCAGTTTCAGCAGAAATCCGTTCCCATTGGTGGAAAGTAGATTGTAACTTATCAATCTATAGGACCAATCCACACCATCGAATGAAATGAGAATCCAAAAAAACAAAAAACAAATTCCAATATCAAAAGCATCTCTAGAAGAGAAGCAGTGCCCATATGAACCTTAACAGACAACAATTTCAACTCATCAACAAATCACGAATCACATAGAATAAATTTTTAAATGTTTCAATTATCAAATGATACCCTGATATCGTGAATTACTTTACATCCAAAGAAGACATCAAAACTTAAAATCAAACCAACAATTGAAGGAAAGCCTTACAGAATCTTGAATTTCTTCCTTAACAATATAAAACGGGTCCTGAGCGGAAGACATCCTCGTAAAACAAGTCCGACAATTGGCTTTCCCCCCACACCTCAAAACCAAATCATATAAAAGCCTCAACTTTTAGCATCGAAGCAACATAGGTTAACTAATTGAATTTCTCTAAAAAAGAACAGCTGAAGCGGTGATACTACAATAGCAAGGCAGTAACATGGTTTGGGTTAGGAATCTCGTAGAAAATGGTTAATTACATAAATCCACATATGAGAAATCGAATTTACTAACCTGTTGGTAAATGCAAACGTCGGAGATCGTGAAACGAAAGAGACGAGAGAAACGAACCCAACGCTTCCTTATAGGCTTAGCTGTCGGTTATGTAGTTTGGCATGGGCTCACAGGTTCTCCATTTGTATTGGCATTTGAAGATTGGGCTTCACAAAGCATGTGGGCTTGCGCTTTTTTTCTTCAGTTATCAGAAAATTACATAATGAAATTGTAGGTTTTGTGATTTTTTTTTGGAGTTATAGATGGCAAAACTCAAAACTTCGTCTGAAAAGCCTTGAAAATTTCAAAACTAACATTTACGATTTCAAATGTTTTAGCACCTATGCATGAATTCTGTGAACAAAATATGAGTGTTCTTTGTACGATTCCTGAGCATGATGTACAACAAAATTTTACAAAGCAATGTACGCCAAAGCCTTCGTGGGTATTAAAGTAGGAATAGATCACTTGTTCGTATTATTTCGTGTCTATCATGTTCTATGAGCATCCATCTATCCAATAAATAAAAACAGATGATCTGAACCTATTAAAATCATGGTGTATCAAATAAAGCTATCAATCTCATAATATTTAAATACATCCGACCCTAGTTTCTTAAGGATTCATTTGGACCAAAGTTTAAACTTTTTAGTCTTTAACTATGTCCTAAACTATAAATATATTTAAAATAATGTATTAAACGCAATAAAAGAGAACATAAGAGTAGACAGGTAATAAGTCAAAATTTGTTGCCAAAGGGAACTGTGAGCCATTGCAGCTTAACCATTCTATGAGATCAAAATAGTTGTTCAGGTGCTGAATTTAATAGCTTGAGACACTGTCACATTATTGACCACTTGGGAGATGAACATTCCATCTCATAAACAACTCTAGGCTCGTCTCCAAAATAAATATTCTTTACCAATAGTCAACAATGATTGATGTCACAAAAATTTGATGATTAAGGTTTTTATTATGAAATGTTCTCCTTTTTCTCTCTCTCTAAATACCATAAATGTTGTAGTTGATGACCAACTTGAAGATTGCCAGGTCTCCCTACTAAGTGAACCTAACATTTCCTGCCTAGCTAAAAAAAGAAGTATAGCAAGTGAATTCTTTAGAGATAAAATATCTTGGGAGGTATAAGAGCATATATGAAACAAGGGGTTTCAATTTAAAGTTACTAATTGGCATAGCTTGCACAAGGTGTAAAGGAAACTTTTGGACAATTGTCCCTGAACCATTGTAACTTCTACCATAGAAGCTACTTGTTTAGGAATTAGAATAAACTGGAGGCAAGACTTGTTAGTGAAGACTTTAGAGCTGTGATTTGTCTAAGTAACTTTATCCTCCTCTTCACTATTTGGCTCGTCATTTGTAATATTGTTTACAATGGTGTTAAAACCTCTAAAGTGCTACAATGCCAAGTTCCATTTTCTAAAATGGCATTTAAGTTGACTTTTAGGGAAACTAGAAGTTGGAGATTCTCCATACCTTGTGGAAGATGAAGATATCCTAAGATCATTCAAATCATCGAACCAAAACTAAGCTTCATTACCATTGCCTATAATAATTCTCATTTCCTAGTTCATGAAGCATCTTAACTTTAGTATCTAGTTTACATACTAATAATTACTTTGAATTGGCTTAGTATTCTGGAAGCTTCTTCTCTTGAGGATGTATAAATACATCCATTTAAATTAAATATATTCTTTATTTGTAAAAAACTTTTAGATGGGTTTAGTATAAAAAGCTTTTAGATGCATTTAGTAAGCAATATCTTATTGAAATTCCTTTGTAAATTTATTCCTAACCCTCTTCCTTCATTAAGTAGTAAATTTTAGATCATTTCACCTTATCTTTTTATGCAACATTTTACTTCCTAGTCCATAAGTTCTTTAAGATCTTCTTAATATCCTTTACCATGTTTTGGGATAGGAGTAAATGACAACACTATTGAGTGTTAAGATTGTTTAAAACTAAAGAGATCAAGTTAGGAACTTATTTATCCAATGATCAATTTGCTTCGTAACCGCTTCATATAGAGTTTGGTAGTCTTTATATGTTTTTCTCTTATTTGAGATTAGAATACTTAGATATTTGAATTGGGGTTCCTTGGCTTTTCGGATATGAGATTCTTCAAATCGTGATCCTTAGTTTCCTCTTATCTATTGAGAAAATAAATTACTCTTGTCTTCGTTCATAGCTAATCTAAACATAAGAATGAATAGATTCAAGATGTCCATTAGCTTCTTGATTAAATTAACATCAGCCCTATAAAAAATATAACGAAATTTGTAAAGGAGAGATTGATCAATCCCAACATTTTACATTTATGATGGTACCTGAATGTGTTATCCTATCTAGTTTCATGAATTATCATTCTACAAAGGACCTCAATTCTTAAGTAGAGGAAGTAAAGAGGCAAAGGTTCCCCTTGCTTTAATCCTTTGGCATCTTTCAAGCACTCAATGGGCTCACTGTTTCCTAGAATTGTAAGGAAGATGCATTGCTCTATCTAGGAGCTAAATTCATTGGGAAATCTAGGTTATGCATTGCTCTATTCAGGTGATAAAGACATCAAGAAAAACAAAGGTTCTTAGCGCATCAATTATGAAGCTTTAACTAATTGAGTCAAAAATATTTTCAAAATCAATCTTTATTGAACAAATGTCCAAGGTCTTTTGCTTTGATTGCCTCCAAAAAGTTAATGACAAAGTAGTAGATTATCCTTTATGCTTCTACTACTATAAATAAAAGTCCCTTGATTATGGTTGATTAAAGTCTTAAGCTCCTCCTTAAGTCATCTTCTTGGAAATGGCTTTGTAGATGAGATTGCAATATGAAATCGGTCTATAGTCATTACGGTGCTAGGATTAAGCTTTTCGAGGACTAGACAAACATAAGTTTTATTAAGCTCCTTTAATAACTTTCCTTTGGATAAGAATTCTATAATAGAAGTTGTTTCTAAGTTACCTAAAAAATGTGGTGCCTGTAATTAATGCTAAAAAGAGCTATCTTGATGTTTAAAACATTGAAAGGATTTATTAATATTTCCTTTTTCTAATAGGAAATAGAATAAGTGATCACATTCCTAAAGACATGTACACATGGAAAAAGTTTTCTTAAGAGACCACAGGGCTTTCTTAAAGTAATTAAGGACTAGTTTCTTTAGTTCCTCTTGGTCACTAATGCTCCTTCCATCTTCATTCTCTAGGGAGTAAATTTTTTTCATGTTCTTTTTGCCTAAAATTGAATTATGAAAGAATGTAGTATTAGTGTATTATTATCTCCAATTTTGGTCCAATTAATTTTGAGTTTCTACCTTAAGATCAGATAATGGTTTTGCAAACTTTGGAGTAAGTATTAAGCACTTTAATTTCCTATCCCTATTATCCTTATCTCACGGAGAAATTTAGAGTTGTAGATGGAAAGATTCCATCTTCTCTCTAGCTTTGTTGATAGTTTCATTTATGTGTTGAACTTTCTCCTTTTAAAGATTTTTCAATTCCATTTTCACATGTTGTAATTTCCTTACACATTTGTGTCTTTCATATCCTTCAATCTAAATATCAATTCCTCTTTTCACCTTTAAGCTTTGCAATTTTTATAAGAATTTGAAGTATCTAAAGGGATATTTTAAATTTCCTAAGTCTAAGCGTATATCAATTTCAATGGTACTATTATCAGAGCATAAGGGAATATGAAAATGAGTCTTGCTCCTAGGGAAGTTTGCGAGCCAAAGAGAATTTATGATAGTCCTTTCTAATTTTTTTCCTTACAATCCATTCGCTAACTTTTTATTACTCTAGGAATAGTAAGCACCATTGTACTTTAGATTACTTAATCCAATGATGTTGAGAAAATTGATAAAATATCTGTTCTTGTCAACCGATTAAAGTCTTTTAAGATCATCTATAGGACTTAGATAGGGGAGCTGATAGCGATCAATTCCCTTCAGACAAAAAACTCAAAATTAGCAATTTATGTTATGGTAGTTATTATTTTGACCTAAAACTACTTAATGGATACTTCAATTTGTATGAATTGGTGTGATACCATATAATGATACACATTCACCACGATAGGGTTGAGAATAACTACAATCCTTCTATTATAATGTAATTGGTAATTAATGAGTAGTTCCTAATGCTTGTAAAGATCTATTTGCAGTCTTGAACTTTACTTTCCTTAAATTTTGTTGCTAATAGACCTACTATACATGATTTTTTTGGCTAATAGGTAGTCATATAATACCTTCCTTTTATTATGTCGATTTATGCGTCTCACATTCCTAACTATAGTCATTAATTGGGGATAGGGATTCGTATCCCTTTCTTCTTCATTTTCCTTTTAGATTCCCTCCTTGCCTTATCAATTAAGGAGTTTATAACACTAAGTTTATGTGAAGCCTCCTCTTCAATCTTTTTAATTTCTTTTAGTTGGAATTGGGTCTAGCCTATTACTTTTTTTCAATGGCTAAGTTCTAATCCTTGATGTTTGACTAGTGATTTTTATTTTCATTCCCACCATTCTTTGTTATTTCCCCTAGTTTAATTAAAGTTCCTTAGATTCTTTACCTAGCATTTAATATGCCATATTCATTTTGTCAAAATACTTGTAGTAATTAGAAGGATTAGCTTCATTCTAGAGAGTTTTTTTTTTTAATTTCAAGTTAAGTGTTTTTCACCTTGGTGTTTAGTTAGGGATTTGTAGGGCTTGAATTCATGATTTATGTGATTTCCCTTTCAGTAGAGGTTTTTCTTATAGGCTCCCATGTCTTTTTTTCATGATCTTAGGCTTCTTTTTATAAGATTGAACAATTTCTAAATTAGGTAAACTATTATCCTTATTTTAATGTTTTACCTTCAATATGTCTAATAGTAGTTTTTAAAGTTCAACTTCCACACAAACATGAGTATATCCTTTTCTCTTAAGTTCTACTATGCATTTTTCAAAGCATAAAGGTCTCTCATTGAACTGGCTAGGTAGCTTAAACCTAAGGTTGACTAACATTCAAGTGATTGACCTATTTGTGAGTTGGTCAAAATTGTAATAACGACAAGTGCATTACATAGTTGTAGTTAGTACCAGTAAGTACGGATTGATCCCATGAAGACTATGAATACTAGTACTTACCCTTCCTCTATTATTTAGCTTAAGGATTGATTTTAGATTTTTAATAAAAAGAAATTGAAAACTAAAATAATTAAAGAAATAGGAAACGATAATGAACGCAAAGACTGTGGAATTCACTCAAAAAATAATCGTTATCAGAAATTAGTATCTAGGTTTGAATCCCCCTAAAACCTTAACATATTGATCTTTTATAATGAGATTGTTTTGTTGATGTATTAGACCATGAAGACTCCTATGGTATGCTAATAGCTGACATTGAGTCTACTAATAATTAATCCTAAGGTCTTTAACCGAAATACTCAGGTTAAATCTTATAGGATTACGTTACCTATTTATGAATCCCTCTATTAGGTTTGACCCTAGTCGAAAAGATTTATTTCCTTCTATCTCTATGGTTGCAATTAACTCCTTCTAATTATAATAGATCTATTCACACTGGGATTTCTCAATCTGTAAGTATGAAATAAAATTATGATATAATATTCTGGAGTTATTAGAACGTAAATAAAACTTGTAATAATATCACAATATAACAAATAAAAAATTACATTAATAAAAGAATCAAATCATATCAAAGTATTAACATAAGGTTCATCTAACCTAAATACTAACTGGACATTTAGTTATACATTATCGAACACGAAATCAAACATACAATGAAAGAAAAAGGAGTAAAAAAAATAGAATCATAATTATAAATTTCCTTGATTGTCTTCTATTGAATGTTCTTACGATGCAGAGGCTTGATCTTGTATTTTGATGGATCTTTCGATGAAGTTTGTGTTTTCCACTTCTATGGACCAAAATTGTACCTAAAGAATGAGTCTCACTACTAGAAATCACCTCCCAACTTCTCCTACTTTCTTCACCTCCTAAAAACATCTTTTTATCATGAAATTTAGGGTTATGGGAAGATCCACAGTCTCTTGCATGTCCATGCATAACCGAAAATGTATGAAAATCACGAAAGTGTGCAGTCAGATGCACAGTTGTGCATTCCTTGAAGTTTTTAACCTTGATATCTTTATATTTAGGTCTTGACGTCTTCAACTGTGCATTCCTTCAAGTTTTTGACCTTGATATCTTCATATTTAGGTCTTGACGGCTTCACATAATTGTAGCTCCACTTCTCAGCTTTTGAACAGATCCTCTTTTTCTTGAAAAAAAACCCCATAGCTAAATTTATTGGCCAAAAACCAACGGAAGGTCAGACTAGGCCGAGATAGAATTTATATCTCATTCTTATCCATTTTAACCTCTCAAAAAGGAACTTTTGGGCCTTAAGTTCTACATAGGAATTATTTCTAAGAATGTTGGATTGAATTTGAGCTTCTAAATCACCTCATTTGGATATCGTAAGCTTTAGATATGTCTATGTAAAGCTTTAGTGGTTAGGCTGCCGATTCTGTAGAAATAAGTTTTACTTTGAACAAATGGTCACTGGTCTAAACGAATTTGAACAACTACGAATCTGGGCTTTCTGAAAATATTAAGATGTCCTCTAATTATTCTCTAAAGACAATGTTTAGATTTGGACTCTCCATCTAAGCTAAAAACCATGCATAGCTTTTGTGCATCAAATCTTCTCTTTATGTCATGTTTTCATCCAAATTCTTCTCCTTTAAGTCCATGAAAGCAATTATAATCTATGAAATCACATGGATAAGTACCCAATATAGGATAAAAATATAAAATATCAAGCAAAATACATCAAACATAGGTTTAAAAATATAGTCAAATATCCATCTATCAAACATGCCCACACTTAAGCTTTCATTTATCCCCAAGCAAACCATAATCAAAATTATAAATTTTACAATATCAATCCATCATCAATTGCAACCTGTCCATTCATACTATACATCATCATATTATATTAAATCAAATTAACATACAGTTAGAGTCAGTTGTCTTAAAATTAACTTCCTATACAATATTAATAGTAACCATATCAACAATCGCATTGAAATCAAAAGCATATCTCTTTACACCCTCACGAAATTTCACTCAATTCGCTCAAGTGTTTAGGGTGAAAAGCATTAAAATCTCAATCAATGCGTAGTAAAACTCTTAACATAAGCTTGAAATAAAATCACTTCTCCACCACTTATGTACAAACTAGAAACAAAAATCAAAATGTCTTTATAAGGTTGTAGTAGGGTTTAGGTACACTATGGCTGGGGTAATTAAAGGGTTAAATTAAAGGAAATTTACTATATAATATATTTATAGACTTGTTTACAAATATACACAGTTCCTTTCAATTCAACTCTAATGGTGCTAGAAACTTCTTCTTTCTTTCTTTCTTTTTTCTTTTTTATGCTTTTCTTTTTCATTATTTAACAAATATTAGACCTTTCACAAATTTCAAATCTTAACAAGCAAATAATGTAAATAAACTTCAAGGTTCAAAACAATAAAAGGTCTTTAAAGAACAAATAAGGAAAAGGTTTATATTTTGGGTTTAATCAATGAAAAATAAAGGCTAAAGCTTAACTCGGTTATTCCTAAAGGTAAATTTTGGGGTGTGGTGATTTCAAAGAAATAGGCTAAGCAAATTGGTAAATCTAAATGCCATCATCATATTAATGCTTCTAATTTAACAAATATGGTCTCAATATGTATAATAAAAGCAAGTTCTTGAATTATCCTACTATAAACGATAACACATATATGAAAGAATAACAGGAGCTTTAAAAATTTTGAAATTTTGCTTTTTAGGCTTAAAAGCTTACCAAAAAATTGGGTATATATATGTGTAAATAATATGTAATTTTTATTCAACTTGAAAATTTCAATGATTACAAAAAATATGACTTAGAAAGTTGATTTCATTCTAACCATCATCCTTTTGCATACTAATTCAAGTTAATATTCAACAATAAAGTAGAGTAGTAATGGATAAATTCAATTGATTCAAAAAATTAGTTAAAAATTATAATTAGGATTGTAATAAGCTTGGAGAAATCAATTACAAATTTTTAATAAACCTATCCTTACAATTAAAGTTGCATATTGTCCTCAATGTACACAATATAAATATTTATGAAAAAAGTGAGAGGGTTTAGTGGCACTTTTCTGAATATGATGATTTCTCTGATTATTATCCATCCAATATGAAACTAACATTTAATGGGTTGCCTCTCATGTAGCACTTCTTTAAGCTTTGTAGCTCGATGTATCTTTTATGTTTAATGTCATCCTAGATCAATAATTAGATGCTTGCTTTTACCCTTTTCTCCACAAAGTGGTTTCATAGCCTATAAATAAGCCACATGTTGTAAGATAATCACAAGGACATAAGTTATTAAATTAGTAAGTCCAATTTAAAGCAATAATGCTCTTTTTAATGAAAAACTATTAATGAAAGAGGGAATAACGAAACTCCTTGAATCGTCGGTTAACTTCAACAACTTGTCTTTGAGGAAGTGTGAACCCTTCGTACTTAAGCCTACTACCAATGCCTCATTAGTAGTTTCCTTACTTGTTGGTTCCTCCGCCAGTTCTTCCTCAACCACCTCTGTCCACTCTTATTCTTATTCTTCCTAGATAGAGGCTTCAAGCTCATCTTCTTCAATTATTTTCTACCACTTCTTTACCTCCTCTTCTTGGATGGAGGCTTCTTCTTCTTCTAGAAACTCTTTTTGGCATCTCACTCCGTTCATGAAGCCAACCATTGTCTTTTACTCACACTCAAATTTCCTTTGCTTAACTTTCATGTCAACAAAGAGTTCTATTAATTTATTTGTAATAGTTGCTTCCTTTTCCTCTTTTAAGAGATCATCTTCACTACTAAGGGTGATTGCCATTCCAAGTTCATTAGGATTTGTTTCATTAGGAATAGGCAAACTCCCTAGTTGTTCATTAGATAATATCTCCACCAGCTAATCGATTTTATTCACTATATTTTATATACGAGCCTCTGTTTCCTAATGCCTCATGTGGGATTCTTTAAAACACTTAATCATCATATCTTTCAGACTAGCAATAACCTCCTCACTTTCTTAAAATGTTCGTTTATTTATGAAATCAATTATTGTCTCTTGTTTATTATGAGACGATTGGAAGCTCAAATTATACTCATCATATGCAAGTGAAGGAAGTCACTTATCAAATTCACGTTTGCTGGCTACTCTCTCAACAAGTGTAACGTCCCAAAAATCTCAATTTCATGGATAGTACATTTTGGGTTATGAATAGTATATTTTGAGGTGAATAGTGACACTCGGGACCCAAACTATATTTTATTTTATTTGGCATAGGATAATATTGTTCAAGGATAGCCCGAAGATCAACTTAGAGTTCCAAATGAGTTCGTTTGGAGGGTTTCATTAAGAGTTGACCAATGGTCAAAGTTTAACCTAAGAAAGGGTGAAAGTCAAACTCAAAACTATTAATCAAAGCAACGATATTAATTAAGGTCTCTATGCGAAGTTGATATTTTTCTTATGGGTATTTTTATTGAGAAAAAGAATAAATGAATTACAAAAGTTTAATTTTTGAAAAAAAAAGAATTAGAAAACTTTAAATGAGGGACCACATGTCAACTACCCTTTCTCTTCTTCTTCAACGCATTGCCGAGAATACCTTCCTCCTTTGTTCTCCATTTTTCTTTCTTTTCTTACATTTTCAAGCCAATTTTCTTTAGTTTTAACCCCAAAATCACCTATTAAACACTAAATCATCAACCTAGGGTCCCTAAGCTCACCATATCAACAAAAAAAATTAGGAAAAGATGAAGAAAAGGTATCTAGGTGTTCTTGATGAATAGTACCATAAGGTGAGTTAATGGAGTTTTAATTATTTTTAGTACATGATTTTGGTGTAGTTGCATGCATTATTGAATAAAATGCATGAAATTAAATTTATTACACAATATTATGAAGATAAAGACGATGAATTAAACGAGAGAGAGAAAGAGAAGGAATAAGGAATTGATGATGAAATTGAAGTTTATTGAAGTTTAATTTGAAGATTTGGACATCAATTTGGTATGTGTTCGGGCAATTCTACTTTATCCTAAAAAATGTGTATTTGGAAATTTAGGGCTCTTTAGTAAAATTGGGGGTTTATGAAATTTTTGTTAAAAATATTTAATTGAATGTTAAATGAAGTAGTATATATGATTAATTGAGATTTTTGGAGTTTTAATTTGTATTTTCCCGAATTGGCATACATTATATTTGAATTGAGAAAATTGATATATATGTTTTTTTGACTAACTAGTGAGATGAATATGTCTTAGATGTTGTATGAATTAAATTAAACCAATAACGGAAAAAAACATTTACTTTGGTTGAATATGGAATAACTTGAATCGGTTATTTTGAGCTTTTATTATGAAATTTCAATCGAATTTAATTAGATTTGCCCCTAGTAAAATAAATAGGAATTGGAGGAATTTGATAAGATTGGCATGTCAATTAGGGAGTTAGCAGTATTGTGTCATGATATATGTTACCAGACTATATGACTCTGAGAGCTCGGTTTTGATGTAAGATATTTGTTTTGGATTATTAAATGCATGGCTCCGAGAGCTCAGTTCCAATATAAATGAATACAAAGAAGGATCATATAGTTTCGAGAACCCAATCTTGTATTTTTTTTAAAACCTGCTTATCCGAATCGATGATACAATTCTGATAGATCTCACTTTGAGGCAATTACAAAAAGTAGATAAATGTATGATTAATGATTAAAGGACTCTAAATGAGATCATTGTATATTTAAATATAAACTATTATAATAGATAAATGCTTATATTTCATAACTTAATTTTTAAATGCCTATTTCTACTTAAAAATAAATGACAATATTCATATGTGCAAAATATTATATATCGTGCATGTTATGATTGAATGAATTGAATTGAATGAGAAATGGAATTGTTTGAACACCACTAAGCCTATAGCTTAGAGTGTGGATTTTCTTTTCATGCATAGATTTTGAAAAAAACTAGAAGAAAACTATGGTGGATCTACTACAAGACAAGAGTTACATAGAAGATTTTGAAAGATTTAGAGGTGGATGTACTACAAATTTTTATTTTATTTTTGGTTATAGCATGTACATATAATGAAGTGAAGGATCTTACATGATTTTATTGTGAATTATATATGAATAAATGAAAGTTATGTATGAAATCTGGTTTAGATTTATTGAAATGTATTGGAGGATGTGTAAATTATTTTGTCAAGGAGTTTGACATGGTGATGGATAGTTGAGTAATATGCATGAGAAGTTTATTGAAATTTCTTGCAGGAGGTTCTAAGTATATATAGAGGAAACTTTGACAAAATTTTATAAAGTGAATAGTAATTACTATAATAATGAGGTTTTAAATATAAAAGTGTTGTGGTTTGAAGTATTAGGTATTTAAAAATATGGTAATACTCGGTATGTCAATTCTATTATCGAATATAGGGTGTTACATTTAGTGGTATCAGAGCCTTTAGGCCGTTTTAGGGTTTATAATTAAGGAAATAAAGGGAAAGTGAATTGTGTATATGCCAAATGAAAGATTATATAAGAATATGATGTGAATCTAATGTAGATCCACCCTTTCCATATTTTATAGATTAAAGAATGGAACCAGGTGCTCTGGGAGCCGTTGAGAGAGAAGGAAGGTCATGCCTCAGCTAGTGATACAGATAGGAGCATAGCAGGTAGCTAGTACAGCTCCTACCACCACTTGTCGATCATCCAATTCCGAATCCGACAAAGTTTTTCCAAACTATGATGGATTATATGAAACAACATATAGTTGCTACTCCTCTTGTACAGCCACAACCACCTCTTCCATTACAGAAGCTTACAATGGAGAAAGTCAAGAGGTTAGGAGAAGAGGACTTTTTGAGGGAGTCATCAGTTACTTCTCCAAATAACAAGTTTTGGCTAATCAAGATAAAGAGAATTTTTTATCTTCTCCGTTGCACATCAGAAGAGAGGTTGGAATGTCCAGATGGTCTTCTTCAAGGACTAGCATATTAGTGGTGAGAGTCCATTAAAAGGCTTATTCCACCATAGGATCTTACTTGGGAGTAATTTTTGTTCCAATTTGTAGATAAATATGTAAGGGAGGTTATAAGGATGAGATAAGGGATGCATTCCTTCATCTGAAACAGGGGTCAGTGAGAAAGATTTTGATCAATTGAGTATGTATGCAAAGAGATTAATTACTATGGGGCAAATAAGTGTAAGAGATTTGAAGTAGGCCTCCACCATGACATTAAGAAACCCCTCATTGCATTGCAAATTAGGGATTATGAAGAGATGGTGAAAGAAGCCTTGAGGATTGAAAAGGTTAATATGGATGAACATAAATGGAGAAATAGGGGATAGCAGAAAAGGAGTCAAGGATAATCTAGGTCATCCTTCTCAGGTAGTAAGAAGCAAAAGGGTTCAGGGCCTCAAACTTCTGCATAAACATAGACATCCTACCACCAATTTGGGTAAAGTCAGAGATCAATGGTTAGGGCAGGATAACCATCCCCACCTATAGCTAGTACAATAGGTGGGTCAGGACGTGGGGTAGATATATGATCATTGTGGGAAGAAACATTGTGAACAATGTTAGAAGGTAATAGGAGCATGCCTACGATGTGGATCTATAGAGCATTTTTAAAGAGATTTCCCTGGTAGACAATATCAAACAGTTAGTCAAGCAGAGAGACTAGTTCCTACAACTTCGAGGGGCAAAGGCAGAAGCACGAGAGCTAGTTCTAGTGCTAATGATCAGAGGGTCACATTAAAGACAGTCAATGGACCTAATACCTGTACTCCAGCTCATGTATATGCTATGCGGGCATACGATAACAAGGATGTCCCATATGTGATTACAGGTCCTTTTACTATCTTTGACATTTTTGTTCATGCATTGATAGACTCAGGATCTACATATTCTTATATATGTATGCCATTGCCTAAAAATATGGGGTTACTTGTTGACACTCTTGAACATGATATCCTTATTACAAATCGTTTAGGTCATAGTGTGGTGGTAAATAGGGTTTACAAGAATTGTTCATTAAAAGTATAAGGTTATGAATTTCCTGTGATTTGATTGAACTACCTTTCTGTGAATTTGATGTGATCCTTGGTATGGACTGGCTATCTAGACATTATATAGTGGTAGATTGTCATATTAAAAGAATCACTCTTAGAATAGTTGATATTGATGAGATCATACTTATTGGCGATAGGTCAAATTTTCTCTTCAATGTTATATTAACGACCGTAGCAAAAAGGCTTATTCAAAAGGGACGTGTAGCCTACTTAGCTTGTGTTTTTGAAGCTAGAAACGATGATCCTAAAATTCAAGATATACCAATTGTATGTGACTTGCGGGATGTATTTCTTGTGGAGTTGCCAGGGTTACCACCAGAAAGAAAAGTTGAATTTTCTATTGATGTGATACCTAGTATAGCACCAGTAACCATTACACCATATTGAATGGCACCCATAGAACTTAAAGAATTGAAAATCTAGCTATAAGAACGACTTAAAAAGGGTTTTATACACTATAGTCTGTCTCATTAGGGTGCACTTGTGTTATTTGTCAAGAAGAAATATGGGGCTCTTAAGCTATGTGTGGATTATAGATAATTGAATAAAGTGACTATGAAGAATAAGTATCCATTACCTAGAATAGATGAACTTTTGATCAGTTTAAAGGTGCAGGTGTTTTCTCTATGATTGATCTGAAATTAGGATATTAGTAGTTGAGAGTAAAGGAAGTAGATGTCCTGAAGAGAACTTTTAGAATGAGATATGGGCATTATGAATTTTTAGTGATGCCGTTTAGACTCACAAATGCTCCAGCAACCTTTATGGATCTCATGAATTGTATTTTTCATCCTTTCTTTTATTAAATTGTGATATTCTTCATTAATGATATCTTGGTTTATTCTAATAACTGAGAAGAGCATAATAAACATATAAGAATTATTCTACAGACTTTAAGGGATAAACAACTTTATGCTAAGTTCAGTTCAGTAAATGTGAATTTTAGCATGATGAAGTTTCTTTCCTTGGTCATGTCATATCAATAGATGGGATTATAATTGATTCAAAAAAGATAGAAGCTAATCTAGAATGGAAGCCATCTAGGAATGCTACAAAGATTAGAAGTTTTTTAGGTTTGACACGATACTATAGAAGATTTGTTAAGGGATTCTCTATAATCGCAGGACATTTGACCAAGTTACTTCAAAAGAATGCAAAATTTGTATGGAGTGATAAATTTCATGAAAGCTTTGAGAAGATAAAGGCCATATTGACTGAAGCGCCTATTCTTACATGGCCTGTACGTAGTAAAGACTTTGTGATCTACAATGATGCCTCACATAATGGGCTAAGATGTGTACTCATGCAAAAGGGAAATGTAATTGCTTATACTTCTAGGAAACTTAAGCCTTATGAAAGGAACTAGTCGACCTATGATTTAAAGTTAACAGCTATAGTTTTTGCTTTAAAGATTTAAAGGCATTACTTATATGGAGAGAAATGTTATATTTATACAAATCACAAAAGTCATAAATATTTGCCTACATAGAAAGAGTTGAACTTAAGACAAAGAAGATAGATATAGTTAATTAACGATTATGATTGCCACATTAACTATCAACTAAACAAAGCAAATGTAGTAGTTGATGCTCTTAGAAAGAAATAGTTATCAACTTTATGAGAAATGAATTCTATATTATCTGTAGCCAGTGATGAAGTCATTGTAGCTAAGTTAAGGCTTAAACCAAACTTGTTACAGCAAGTCAAGGAAGCACATAAACAAGATAGAAAGCTAGTTATCATTCTTAAATAAATTCAGGAGGGGAAACATAGAGAATATGCAATCAAAGAGGATGACTACTTATATCACAAACATAGAATATGTGTCCCTAATGATGATGATTTTAAAAAGAACATCCTGAAGGAAGCCCATAGTAATTCATATGTTATTCACGTAGGAAGTACTAAAATGTACCAAGATTTGAAGACACATTATTGGTAGTCAGGTATGAAGAGAGACATTGTAGATTATGTTACCAAGTGTTTTACATACCAACAAGTAAAAGTAGAACATCAAGTTCCATCAGGTTTTCTTCAACTAATAATAATACCCGAATGGAAATGGGATCAAATCATAATGGATTTTATATCTGGTTTCCCACAAATGTCTAGTTTCCCACAAACTATGAAGAAGAATAATATCATATAGGTGATTGTAGATAAATTAACTAAGTCAACTCACTTTTTACATGTCAGAACTGGCTACTAACTTTCAAAGTATACAAAATTATACATCAATGAGATAGTGCGGCTGCAAGGAGTACCATCTTGTATCATATTAGATTGGGATCCAAGACTGACCTCAAGATTTTAGAAGAAATTATATGAGGGCTTGGGTACTAAGCTGAATTTTAGTATAGCTTTTCATCCTCAAAAGGATGGACAATTAGAAAATGCTTAGGAGTTGTGTTATTGAGTTTAAAGAAAGATACGAAGAACACCCCCTCCCCTCCATTGATTGCATTTGCATACAATAATAGCTATCAAGTAATCCTACAGATGGCATCGTATGAGGCTCTTTATGGTAGAAAGTCCAGAATACCCTTATGTTGGGCAGAACTTAATGAAAGCAAGATTGTGGGTCCAGCTTCTGATCACCAAAAATCATATGCAGATTTGAAAAGAAAGGACATTGAATATGTTGTTGTTGGATCGAAAAAGAAAACATGCAAGATTTGGTTAAATGGTAGATTTTAAAACTTTTTTAGAAATTATAACACAGTGGAAGCAAGATAACCAAATCAACATGTTAATCCATATATGATACGATTTAAGGATAATATTTAACATAAGAATAAGATGGTAGAAATATTACCAACTCCTTCACTAGAGCTTTAACTCCTCGTTGTGTTATCCTATCCTCGGTAATATATCCTCTCCAAGGTGATGTATCCTCTTCTTCTTGTTACTGTTTTCTCTTCTCGATATTGTATCCTCGACCAATCCAATCTACCATTTTTTCTTCTTGGACAACTTGGTTATCAAGATCCTTTGGTGGAAAAGGAGAAGAAAACTTTGGAGGAGATTTTTCTTAGAAGAAAGAAGCCAAAGATGAGACACCTCTCATGCAAATTTCGGCTAACACATGCAAGAAAGGAGAGAGAGTGCAAAAATGCAAGAACACTTCTTTATCACCTTGTCAATTTCGGTTATGCATGAAAAGAAAGAAGAAGAAAAGCATCCAATGCATCATACCTTTCTTTAATCAAACATAAAGAAGCTATTAAATGAGACTCTTCTCATTTGTTTTAAGATGACTATATGAAAAGACCAATAACCTAAAATGACATGTCAATTTCAATTTTAGTGATGAAAGAAAGAAGATCATCTATCAAATACACCTCTTTAATCTTTAATCAAATGAATGATAAAAAGGTTACATAACATACCATCATTAAAATACAATCATTAAACCATTAAATACTAAGATCATAACTCCATTTAATGACGATAATGCATGACAAATACCATCTTTATTTAGCAATTCAATTCTAAATGTGCAATTGCACTTTCAGCCATTAAAAATTGAAATTTCCTCTTATTTCTTTAAGAATTTTCTTTTTAATATAATTTATTAGGCATCGATTTCGAAGTCCAACTCAGAGGTCATAAAAACGTGAGCTTTGATAAGACAACTGTTGGGCACCGATTCCGGAGTTCAACTCAGAGGTCATAAAAACGTGAACTCTGATACCACAACTGTTGAACCCCATTTTTAGAGACCAACATTCGAAACCATAATCACTGAGCTTATTCTAATGAAGTCTCCTTAACCATCTTCGATTCCTCTTCTTGCTCTGATACCACAACTGTTGGGTCTCGCTTGATTCCGAAACTCAAACCTTGCAAAATCATGATACTGCGCGTATTATCCTATAGGGTTATTCCCGTAAATCCTTATTAGACCTCATCCCACAAGGTTGGCATGCCCACAATGGTCAAACATCAAAATAAACTCAATCATCTTAACAAAGAAGTCAATTATGATCATACACAACCGAAACTACTTCCATCTATCATTTCATTACTAAAGCAATAGTGTAACATCCCACCCCCTACTGAAAGGGTAAAATAGGAAATTTGTCATAGAATGGGATTGATAGGGAATAATTAGTACTGTTCATGCATAATGGGATTGATACACAGTATCAATTGTGCACATGGAATTACTGTATATGCATTCATGATAATTCTCGAGAATTGGGCCTAATGCAATTTTATTGGGATTAACATGGTTATTGGGTTTGAAAAATTATTTTGACTGATCCATTGAC
>JANZLF010000002.1:24105060-24117905 GCA_026546835.1 Erythroxylum foetidum
TTCTAATATCATAATCATCTATAACACAATTCATATACAAAAACACTCATTTTATTTCATTTTCATATTTCTAATTTTCACTCAAGGCTCAGGGACCAACACATTATAAAACTGGAAGATATTGAAATACAACTAGATTTAACTTATGAAGAGAAGCAGGTGAAGATTCTAGCAAAAGATTCAAAACAGCTAAAAAACAAGACAGTTCCACTAGTGAAAGTACTTAGACGAATCACGAGATCGAGGAAGCTACATGGAAACTAGAAGAAACTATGAGAAAGTCTTATCCACAACTATTTGACACAAGTAAATTTTGAGGACAAAATTTTATTTTAGAGGGGAAGAATTGTAATGCCCCAAAATCTCAATTTTATGAATAGTACTTTTTGGGTTGTGAATAGGATATCCCAAGGTGAATTGTGACACTTGGGACCCAAACTGCACTTTATTTTATTTGGCATCGGATAATATTATTGAAGGACAACCCGAAGATCAAATTAAAGCTCCAAATGAGTTTTTTTTAGGATTTGACCAAGAGTTGACCAATAGTCAAAGTTTAACCTAAGAAATGGTGAAAGTCAAACTTGAAACTTTTAATAAAAATAAATAATATTAATTAAGGTCTTTATGCGAACTTGATATTTTTCTTATGGGTATTTTTATTGAGAAAAAGAAAGAATGGATTAAAAAAGTTAATTTAAAAAAAAAGAGTTAGAAAAATTTTAATGAGGGACCACATGTCAACTACCCTTTATCTTCTTCTTCAACGCATTGTTGAGAATACCTCCCTCCTTTCTTCTACATTTTCTTTCTTTTCTTACATTTTCAAGTCAATTTTCTTTAGTTTAACCCCGAAATCACTTATTAAACACTAAATCATCAACCTAGGGTCCCTAGTCTCACCATATCAACAAAAAAATTGGGAAAAGATGAAGAAAAGGTATATGGGTGTTCTTGATGAATAGTACCCAAAAATTTATAAGGTTAGTGCATTATTTTTGGTGTAGTTGCATGCATTGAAGAATAAAATGCATGAAATTAAATTTGTTATGCAATATTCTGAAGAAAAATAAGATGAATTGAAGGAGAGAGTGAAAGATAAAGAGAAGGACTAAGGAATAAGGAACTGATGATGAAATTGAAGTTTAATTTGAAGATTTGGACATCAATTTGGTATATGTTCTTACCATCCTACTTTTTCCTAAAAATTGTGTATTAGGAAATTTAGGGTTCTTAAGTAAAATTAGGGGTTTATGAAATTGTTGTTAAAAATATTTAATTGGTGTTAAGTGAAGTAGTATATATGGTTAATTGAGATTTTGGACTTCTAATTTGTATTTTCTCCAATTAGCATACATTATGTTTGAATTAAGAAAATTGATATACATATTATTTTTGACTAATTGGTGAGATGAATATGTCTTGAATGTTGTATGAATTAAATTAAAACCAATAACAGGAGAAAAAAAACTTTTACTTTGGTTGAATATGGAATAACTTGAATTGATTATTATGAGCTTTTATTATGAAATTTCAATGGAATTTAATTAGATTTGCCCTTAGTAAAATAGATAGGAATTGGAGGAATGTAATAAAGTTGGCATGCCAATTAGGTAGTTAGCATGATATATGTTACCAGACTGTATGGCTCTGAGAGCTCGATTCCGGTGTAAGATATTTGTTTTGGATTATGAACTGCATAGCTCCAAGAGCTCAATTCTAATATGAATGTATAAAAAAAGGATTGTATGGTTCCGAGAGCCCAATCTTGTAATTTTTTTAAAACCTGCTTATCCGACTTGATGATACAATCCTGATGGATTTTACTTTAGGGCAATTACAGAAAGTAGATAAATGCATGATTAATGATTAAAGGACTTCAAATGAGATCATTGTACATTCTGATATAAACTATTATAATAGATACATGCTTGTATTTCATAACTTGATTTTTAAATGCCTATTTCTGCTTAAAAATAAATGAAGATATTTATATGTGCAAAATATTATATACCATGCATGTCATGATTGAATGAATTGAATTGAAAGAGAAATAGAATTGCTTGAATACCACTAAGCCTATAGCTTAGCGTGTAGATTTTCTTTCCGCGCTAGGTTCTAAAGAGAATTAGAAGAAAGTTGTGGTGGATCAATTACAAGACAAGAGTCACATAGAGGATTTTGAAAGATTTGGAGTTGGATGTACTACGAAATTTTATTTTGTTTTTGGTCATGGCATGTACATATAATGAAGTGAAGGATCTTACAAGATTTTATTATGAATTATATATGAATAAATGAAAGTTATGTATAAAATCTAGTTTAGAAGTGTTAAAATGTATTAAAGGATGGATAAATTATGTTGTGAAGGAGATTGACATGGTGATGGACAGTTGAGTAATATGCAATAGAAGTGTATTGAAATTTCTTGAAGGAGGTTTTAAATATATATAAAGGAAACTCTATCAAAATTTTGTAAAGTGAATAGTAATTACTAGAATAATGAGGTTTTAAGTAGAAAATTGTTATAGTCCGAAGTATTAGGTATTTAAGAATATGGTAACACTTGATATGCAGATTCTATTATCGAGTATGGGGTGTTACAGCGAGGCATTCCATTAGTGGATCTACAATACTTTCTTTTTCTTCTGGAAGCTCTTTTTGAAATATCCCTCCATTTATGAAACCTTCCTTTATCTTTTTCTGTACTCTCAAATGTGTGTTAGTTAGCTTTCAATTTAATAAGGGTTTCCATTAATTTATCTCCCAGAGTTAGCTTATTAATCGGAGGTACTTGGTGCCATAATTATCCAGCTTAAGCGTAATTGTTCCATCCATAAGTATAAGAATTGCTCCACTTTAAATTGTAGTTATCATCATATAGTACACGTTGAGATCGATTTTACATGTTCGGTTACTCTCGTGTATAAATAGTTGTTCGATATTCATGATTGTACTGATAACTCCCACTAATGTTGCTACACAACCTGAATATCAATTGAGCTTCTAAAAACATATGAGAATGCCTCACTCTCCCATATGGTGATGTCATAGTTAACAAAGGTATATTCGGTTCCCATAAAAGTCTCGTCTACTCCATCCTTCCATTGTGAGTTGTGGCAATGACAATGAATCATAATTCCTACAATTGACAACAAACTCAAGATCAAGTAGAGAAATTCAAAAGATAATTAAATTAATAAGTGTTAATTCAAATTATTTATATATGATTTTGGGATAAATTGGAACTAATTTGACTTATCTCTATGTGAATTTTGAGCTTTATTTGGTTAATTCTCACATATTTGAACTTTATTGCTTAATAGGTGCAATTGGATAGATTTTAGGGCAAGAGACATAACTTTTGCTATGGATGTCAGATTAAGGTCATTCAAGTGTGCTTTCGAAGAGGACTCTAAGTTCTACAACTTCTGTGAAGACTCCAAGGAGAGATTTTACCGTCTAAAGAGTCAAAATTGTGTAGAATTTTGTATAGTGTTGCATTAACTAATTGTGCATATTTTCATCAGGCATGTTTGCATACTTATACATCTTTCACGTTCTAATTTTCATTATAATCCAATTTAATGAGTTAATTGTATTATGGGTAAGATTGATCTTAAATAAGATGCATAATATAATTAAATTGTTTACACACCTTATCATAATTGGATGCTATAATGTTAAATTGATTGAATGTGCATGTTATTGAATGAGTAAACATCACCAAGTGAGCTATTTTGAGCCTAAAGGATTGCACCCAATCCTATTTTTCTTGTGAGTGATATAATTTTCTCTTCTATGCATGTTTACTTATAGAACTTGCATTGCATCTTTTCAAGGTAGGGTTTTTGGTTATAACTCGAGAGAGAATAACCAACTCTAGGATAGTCCAGGATGAATAATTTGACATTTCATAATTAATTAGGTTAGTGTTGAAGATAGGTAAAAATTTCCCCTTTCTCTTAATTGATAGTTCCTTAGGTTGATTTTTGGTGTTTGCATTGCAATTTACTGATTTGTTAATATTTCTTCATTTATTCTTGAGTTGAATTGGTTGATTGAATTGATTGATTAAATTATGTTATTATTTTAGCTTAGTTACAATTGAATTTCTACAATTTGTTTTGGCCTTAGAGTTTAGGATTAGATTAACTCTTCTCGTGGGATCGATACTTTAGATTCTTCGTGAACAACCTGTACGCTTACCGAATATCGAGGTTTAAATATTAAAATTACATATATCATATCTATCACCTTGCCTTTGCTTTTTAAAACCCATACTAAGTTAACTAGCTTTCCCATTTATCAAAACTTTGAATGAAGTAATAGTTATGCACAGGGAGATCCAAGTAATTAACCTATCAGGGAACTCAAATACTTGTAGAGAAAGAACCATAAAATCCTAACTAACTAAGACAAATTCCTTGTGAATATCAATTTTGATTGGACAATTAACTCTAAAGCCCTTGATATAGTAGTTCTTCAATAATTCATGTACAAGCAACATATTATCTCCAATACTTATACCTTATAGAAAAGCAACTTAAGATTGACTAATGAATGAAGGAAGCACATGCTTGATCCTATTGGACAACAATTTCTAATAATTTTATAAATTGTATTGCAACAAGAAATCGATCTAAAATCTCTGAAAGAGTTTGGATTATAAGTTCTTAGGACTAGATATAAATGAGAGCAATTCTATACCTTCATCATCCAAACATGACCAAAGAACTCATAAATAGCTTTACATATATGGAATTTAATAGAGCTCCAATTTTGTTGATAAATGAATCCATTAAACCCATCAGGCCATAGGGTTTAAACGGACTAAAAGAGAATACCACTACCCTTATATCACTATTAGTGGAACTCTTATTAGAAATTCAGAATGCTCAAGGGAGATTACTTTAGGAATGGATAGGCCATGAAGTAGGTAAGGAGGATTCCCAACCATTGGAGTTACCAATACTTTAACGTAGTAATTTATGACATGTATTTTTAATTCATTTTGGTTAATGATAATTCTACCCTTATCAATGAGTAACTTAGACATTTTGTTACAATTCCTCCTAGCAAGTAGTGATATATGGAAGAACCTAGAATTAAGTCCTCATCTTTCAACCATGAAAACCTTGATTTTTTTTCATAAGAATGGAAGTATGTGCTTTTAGAGCACTCATGTAATTCACCAAGGTTTGCTTATCTTTGATATTGAAAAAAAATCAATCTATAACATATAAATTAATCCCCCAAAGTAGGCTAAATCCCTAACCCTAAATGGGGTTTTGTTCAAGAACATGATAAAAGAATCCAAACAAATAAAGACAATTAATATCCAAGAAAGAGTAGAGAGAAGATCGAGAGAACACAAAACAAGATTGCTTCTAATGCTTGATTTAATCCTCCTTGATCTTCTTCTTTAGCTCTTTTGATGCCTCTTTTTTTGCAGCCTCGTTTTCAGTGCTGAACTCCCTCTTTTGGTCTTAAAAATGAGTATTTATAGTGTTTGGGTTTAAAGAAACCTAGTTTTTGCCAAATAGGGAATGGATCATAACAATGTTGTCCATTAGGTAGATGTTAAGTCTATTGGACGGACATGTCTTCCAGAGCAAATTTGGCTAGTAAATGTCCATTAGGCGGACTTCATGTCACTGGGCAAGCATTCTCGGGTTTTCCAACTTTCCAGCTTCTCTCATGTCTATTTGAAGGGACATCATGTTTACTGGGCAGACATACATTGGGCATCTATATAAATATGCATTTTGACCTTTTAAATGGCAAAATCCCTCCTTGGAGTCTTCACGAAAGTGTATAACTCAGAGTCCTCTTTAAAAGTGTACTTGAAAGACCTTAATCCAACATCCACAGTGAAAGTTATGCCTCTTACCCCAAAATTTATCCATTTTTACCTATTAAGCAATAAAGTTGAAATGTGTGAGAATTAACCAAATAAATTCAAAATTCACATAGAGTTAAGTCAAATCAGTTCCAATTCATCCCAAAATCATATATAATAATTTGACTTATCAAGCCCCAAATTATAAACCCTAATCAGATTATGAAAAATTGCAATTTCTCAATTAATAATTATCTAAACCCTAATTAGATCTGAATTTTTCCACTAAACTACTGGAACCTATAGGAGATCTCTTGTCACATAATTACCAATTTAATTAATTTATAGTTCTTATTAAATCGCCTAACTCTCGTTAGCCCAAGTTAATTATTTTTCATCGGTTCACCCTCTCAGTCTATTACCGATTTATAAAAATGCAAAAATCAATCACAATGAATCCAATTTACTTAAACAATTAGATTTTTATTGAATCAAAGATAAAAATAACTTGAAGGTGAGTATAGACAATCCACAACATTCATAAATCCTATCTCAATAGCTATTCCAATTCTATATATAGATAAAAATGGAAATACATTGGAAAATATATCCAAATGGATGATGGAGGCAGCAACGATGAGAAACCTCCTGTTCCGGGAAGTACTTTGTGTAGGCTTCTTCTCCACGTCTCTCTTCCTTTGTCTCTTTCTTAATTCTCAATGAACTCTCTCTAGGGTTTTGTGATGGTGGCTGATGCCAAATCTCCTCTTTTTTTTTTCTTCTTGTTCTATTTATGTTCTTTTATGTTTAGGGTTGAACTAGGGTTTTTTCGAGGTCCAAAAGGTTCAAAAATCCTTCGAAACGTGAAGTTTAAGAGTGGCTGTATGTCTGCCTGATGCAAGCCTCGATCATGGCCTACATTTAAGCCTTCTATCACAATCGTGGCCTTTTGTGCCACAATCGTGAGCTGTTGTTTCGGTCTGAATGTCATCTGAAGCTCCTTCATTCTTCGATATTGACCCTAAAATATTAGCAAACTCATCAAGGTACCTCAAAAATATAATATTTAAGGTCAAAAGCTTGTACTAACCCATAAAACACTTAAAAAAAAATAATCAACAAACTAACACAATTCTATCCTAAACATGTACTAAATAATCAGTTAATGGATAAACACATATCAAACTATACCCTAAAACATGATGCAATTTACACTTATGAGTGATCCTCTCTCCACTTATCTCTTCATCGTATGCATTGAGGTACTTATTTGCATTATCCATAAAAATGTGCTTATTGATTGTGGCTTTAAGTATCATAAAAAGTGTAACATACTGGACATCAACCATCTTGCTTTTGCTGATGGTTTGTTATTATTCTATGAAGCTAATAAAGCCTTAATGGCTTACTTAGTGAGATCTTTGGAGCAATTCAATGCTTGTTTTGGGCTTTAAATTAACAAGGACAAGAGCTATATTATTACTTCAGTGGATGATGCTTTGAACTTAGCCTAGTTATATCTTCTATCTCAAGTCTATCACTCAAATCTCCACTATTTACCTACCTAGGTAATAACATTCCAACTTAGAAGAATTTATCTTGCTTTTCTTTGAAAGCTAATGGTTCTCTCGCTTGAAGATTTATTCTTTCATCACCTTGGACTAGATAGATTAGGGCAATGCAAAACTTATAAATTATTGAATCTCGTAATTCATAGGAGAAGCTCTCTTATTTAAATTGTCAAGGGTTATATGATATGATTAGGAAAAGAATTGGGGCCTAGACGTCTAAGTGTTTATCCTTCACTAGAATGTTTGATCCTTACCCAAAAATGCATACTTTGAATGCATTGGTAGTGGTTTAAGCTCAATGGTTAGCAATTGCTCACAAGAAAGTGGGGTTGGTGACTTTATTATCTCTACGAGTTCCTACTTTTGATTATCATCTAACTCCCCTTAGGCATATGTTCAAGCCCATATTTTCGATTTCATCTTGACACTTTTCTTTTCTCAATTCACTTTCAAGTTTGTTAATGTCAAGTTCACTTAATCTGCTTATACTTTTGGAACTTCTCATGTGCATACACCGATTACATATAAGAAAAGAGTATCAAATAAAAATAAAAGAAAGATCAAATCAAAACAATTCAAATCACACTTGATGTTATGTGCAATCCCCAGCGATAACACTAAAAACTTGATAACTCCTTTATGTTTAGCTCAAAATAAATTAATTGAAGTTGTTGTACTGCAAGTGTACAACTTGTATAAAATAGTATAGCAAGGTTTTTTTTCCCTTAGGGACTAGTTAGTCACTTGACTTTTGTTTGAGCAAACCAAATAATGAGAGATTGAAATTGTAAAAATTCACAATTTAAAGGCTTGCAAACACACTTCTAAATGTCACAAAAATAAGAATATAATTTTGTTTTAGGGAATTAAATTATAAATGTTAAGGTCATTCTCTCTATACCATGTAATCCCTCACTTTGGTAATGTAATCATGTTTAGTACTAGGCATTCTAATGTATTGGCACTTCTTTCTCATTACTTGAAACCATTAATCCTGAAATAACGATTAAAGGTTAGTATATGATCTCTCAACCTTCACATTTTACTTAAATGTTAAGTGGATATAAAGTAACCTATTGGACAACCATCAAAATATCCATGGTCTCTCTCTAGATGTCATGTTATCTTGATGTGTGAAGGGCTCTCAAGGCTGCCAACTCTCATGGTACATCCAAAATGATTTCCTAACTCCATTTCTCAAGGTAAACAAGGCATATAAAGTTCACACATCATAAGCATTAAAGCAAACTGTTGGGTGCCGTTATTGAAACCTAACCTCTTGCTAATATCATGAAACTAATCTTGAAACCTGAGCGTATTATCCTATAGGGTTCTTTCTATGAACCCTTATTAGACATCATCCCACAAGGGTGGCGTTTCCTCGATATACAAACATCAAAACCAAATTATTACAAGGCTTTAATGAAATTTTAAGCCACAATACATCAATGTCTCAAATCTCCATATACAAAAGTTACAAGAAATAATAATCCTTGAAATGCGACTAAACCCTCATGGTTACAAAATCTAGCTTAAAAATACAAAAAAGTGCATAATCGAGGTTAGGTCTTGACTCTCTTTTACTCCACCTTTTGCTCATCACCTAGACATGGGGAGCAGAATGGGGGTGAGCTTGACAGCTCGTGGGTAACAGTTTATAACAGAAAATAAACAAAAACAATTTCCAATAACTCATTACCATTTTTCATTTTCGAAACCAAAGTAATATCATATGCAAAGATATCATCAAACACTTCTTCCTCAAAATTCTCAATTTATCAAACAATTTATGAACAATTTTAAATCATGTATTCATCGAACTTGTCAATAGATCATAAGCACATAAGCACATCAGAAAGGTTGGGGTAGATCCAAAACAGAACGAACTACACATTTTCCCTAAGGGTCATGTGCAGCTATGAACAGAACGTACTACGCAATCCCATGTAATGATCTTGCGTAGCCGTGAACTTATAGGAGTCCATGAAGGAGTTCCATGCTACTAGCAGGCAGGCAGGAGAAGCCTTAAACTTGGGTCAACGTGCACGTGACTTAACTTAGGAGACCACCACAAACCCATATAACACATATTTTAAAATCTTATAAGCTTGTTGCCCAAAATGACACTTCTTATAAACTTGCTTTTTCATATACTTGATATATAACTTGAAAACCATTCTCGAAAACATGATTTCATGTACATTCGATCATTTCAAAAGAAATCACTTTTTTTAAATCATCACACAACTCATGTAGCGAACACATAGCAAATTTCATAAATCATTCATGGACAATGAATGCAACACTTATGATGCAACTAGAAACATTAAACTTTCTTGATTTAAAGAAAACAATAGTGGCTTATTACTCTATTATAAACATGAAACCCACCTTGATCTCCTTTATTATGGACAAAAAAGCCTCTTCTCTTGTTCCTCTTGCCGCTTTTGATCCTTTCATTCTTCACCAAATGAAAGAATCTTTAGCTCAAAGGGAAGCTCTTCTCTTCCTCTTCCTTGTTCCTTTCTTAAACAACTCCAAAATCTCTCTTGAAGGTTAATACAATTGAAACCCTAACTTGTTTTCTCTTCTTTCTCTCATTCTCTTCTTCTCTTTGTATTTCTATCTCTTTTTCATGACATTCTCTCTCTTTTCTCTTAAATTTTCATTCTTCTCTTCTGCTTATCCTTCCATTCACGTTTTTCTTCTTCATTTATAAGCAAGATAACACTTCTTCTTCTAATTATGCCCTTAATGATTGAGAAATATCCTATTTATTTTTCCATTTGTGCCTTATGTCTTTTATACTTAAGTATCTTGCCAAAAAAACCCTTGAATATTTTGACATAACACTTTATTCTAGAAGAATCTTCTCTACTGTCTTACGTTTCTAAGGATACCAAAATCCATCAATTTGGTTCAGAATTCTATAAGTATTGTCCCAAACATTTCCGAACCTCCTAATATTGAAACAATGCACTGTACCCAACTTCATCCAGAATTTGAAAGTCTTAAGGACAGAAATAGATCACAATTTCTTCATACCATTTGTAGCTCTATGTCTCTAGTTTATCTTGAAATAAAAATCATCTTATTCGGAGCTCTATTGATCTAGAAATCATCAAAATACTGAAGTATGTTCAGTAAAATATCTAATTCCTACTCTTTCAATTGATACCCTTACTTGATTTAATACATCTTTTTCGCATCAATACCAAAATCTATAACCTTTCATGGAGATGTAAAAAGAAAAGTGTTAGGAATCTAAGGATTCAATAATCACTTCATTTTGAAGTCGGATAGTAAAATTATTGTCGAAAGAATCAAATAAGATTTGGTCCTCAATCGTATTAAACTTATCTCAATACAAATGACATAACTTTCACTAGAGATGTTGGATTAAGATCATATTAGGACGATTTCAAAGAAAACTTTGAGATCTACAACTTTGAAGATGATTTTGAGGTCAGATTTTATCATCTAAAGGGTCAAAATAGACCAGATAAGTAGGTATAGACCAAAAGCAGACTAATGAAAAAAGACAGAAGAAGTGGGAAATTTGCTATAACTTTCCCTATAGACATCAGATTACAGTGTTCTTTATCTGGTTCGAAAGAGGACTTCATAATCTACAACTGTTATGAAAACCTTAAAGACAAATTTTATTGTCTGGAGAGTCGAAAATAAACCAGAAGACAAAAAAATAAAAGAAACAAAAAGACAGAAGAAGCAAAACACAGAAGAAATGAAAAGACAAAAGAAGCAAAAAAAGACAAAAGAAGTGAAAGACAAAAGAAGCAAAAAGACAGAAGATAGCAAAATATAGAAGAAGTGAAAAGACAAAAGAAACAAAAAGACAAAAGATAGCAAAACACAGAAGAAGTGAAAAGACAAAAGAAGCGAAAAGACAGAAAAAACAAAAAGACAGAAGATAGCAAAACACAGAAGAAGCGAAAAGATAGAAGAAGCAAAAAGACAGAAGATAGCAAAATACAGAAGAAGTGAAAAAACAGAAGAAGCAAAAAGACAGAAGATACCAAAACGCAGATGAAATGGAAAAATTGCTATAACTTTCCTTAAAGATAACGAATAAAGGTGTTCTTTATATGGTTCAAAATAGGAATTCAAGAGCTACAACTTTCATGAAGACCTTAAAGATAGATTCTATCTTCTGAATGGTTAAAAATGGAACAGAAGATAGGTACAGACGAAAAGCAAACCAATAAAAAAAGATAGAAGGACTAGGAAAATTGCTATAACTTTTCCTACAGATATCGGATTAAAGTGTTCTTTATATAGTTCGAAAGAGGACTTCAAGATCTACAACTTTCATGAAGACCTTGAACACAGATTCTATTTTCTGAAAAAATGGAAAAGAAGATAGGTACAAAGCAAACTAATAGAAAAGACAGAAAAAGTGAAAAAAGATAGAAAAAGTGGAAAAATTACTATAACTTTCCCTACAAATATCGGATTAAGGTGTTCTTTATATGGTTCGAAAGAGGACTTCAAGATCTACAACTTTTGTGGAGACCTTGAAGACAGATTCTATCTTTTGAAGGGTCTAAAATGGAACAGAAGATAGTTCAGGTAAAAAAACAGAAGAAGCAAAACATAGAAGAAGATGACGTCTTCACAGAAGAAACAAAAAGGCAGAAGAAGCAAAACATAGAAGAAGATGACATCATCACAGAAGAAGTAAAATACATAAGAAGTTGACGTCATCACAGAAGAAACACAGAAGAAGATGACTTCATCACAGAAGAAGCAAAATACAGAAGAAACACAGAAGAAGATGACGTCATCACAAAAGAAACAAAAAGACAGAAGAAGCAAAACATAAAAGAAGCAAAAGGCAGAAGAAGCAAAACATAGAAGAAGAAAAACATAAAAGATACAAAACATAAAAGAAGCGAAAAGACAGAAGATACATCTTCCTTTATAGGGCCATTACTTTCAGCCTAGATGTCCAAAAATTTCGTACTATATATCGTTGGAAAGATAAAAGAAAGACTTACAACTTTTTAGAAGACACCTTTTCCCAAATCAGCCTAGATTAATCCAAAGTTTCCCTCAAATACATAACATGAATTTTTACATTCATCCAAGGTATTTCACCCAGTTCTCTACTTCATGTCAAATTTTGAGATTCTTAAAGACAGAATTTAAATTCGATGTCTTCATAAGAAATATAATCATATGTTCCTAGTTTAATCCAAATTAAGAATCATCTTATTTGGATAACTAGAGAAAAAGTTGTGGCTAAAAGACTGAAGAATACTCCATAAATATTTTCCAGATCAACCATCCATTTTGTTTCACATTCTTTCCTTAACACAAATCATACTAAGATCATCTTTTCTACTTCACTTACTCCTCATTCTCAATTTCATTTCAAATCAATATCATCTATAAAGAAATTTATAATCCAT
>JANZLF010000002.1:24118005-24132018 GCA_026546835.1 Erythroxylum foetidum
AATATGTTCCCACGAGCTTTATAGCTCACCCCCTCTAATCTCCCCCATACAGGTGACGAGCAAGAGATCGAGTGAGTTACGAGTATGGCAACACTCCAGTTTCATTTTGTTACGTTTATTTATTTTCAATGTTATAGTTTTGGAAGTCAAGACTTTAGCTTCATTTCAAGTATCATTGGTTCAAGAGTGTTTTTGTATTTTGGCTCTTGAACTCTCAGTTGTGATTTAGTTTGAGATATTCTTAACACTTTATGAAACTCATCTTTTGGAGTATGAATTATGGATATGTTCAAAATCATGAAAGTTTCAAGCATGTTTCCCAGGAGGCCCATTTAAAAGCATGAAAGTCAGTTTTGAGTTTGCTCACGATGGGTCCATTGAACTTCCAATGGGTTCCTTTCTAAATCGTTAAATTTACATATTCGCCTGGTTTATTTAAATTGCATGAAAGTAGGTTTCAAGTCTAATTTTCCAGCAGGCCCATTAATCTTCCGCGGGTCTTTTTCTTAAATGCATGTGTAATCAGCACGTTTTCCGCCACGCTCTCATGTCCGATGTTGGGCTCCGGCAGCGGGGGTGGTCCAACACTTATACCCTTGATTTCTGTAATGGACCACCCAATTGTCTTTTTATGGTCCCGCATTACCCTCAACAACTGCTCTTCCATGGCACTTGACAAACAAGAGGAAATGATAACTGGTAAGTGCTCAGGTCGGTTAAGATAAACATACTTCAAATGACTTAGAAGAGGTTTAAGGTCAAGAGAGGGAGGCTCTTCAATTGAAGGCTTCGAAAAGGCTTGGATTCATGTTAGAGAGGCTTGTATGCTCTATAATGTGTCCAATATACCTACTCCAACTCATCTGCAATATCCTCCAACTCTTCTTGCAATTCTTCCCCTAACTCTTCAATCATTCCTTACACTTCCCCATCTAACAAATATGCACAAACAATAGAAGAATCATTAGCATCAGAAGAATAAATATCAATAAAATGGCAAGAGTCAATAGTAGAAGGCATAGCATTGAATACATCAAACACTAGTTCTTCATCTTGAAGTCTCAAGATGAACTTTCCACGTTGCACATCAATGATGGTCCATGCAGTGGCCTTGAAAGGTCTCCCAAGAATGATGGGGATGTCTATATCTTCCTCCATGTCAAGGACTAAGAAGTCCAATAGGAAGATGAACTTCTCGACCTTAACCAATACATCCTTAATGATTCCTCTTGGATAAGTGATTGACCTATCTCCCAGCTGAAGTGAAATAGTTGTACGTTTGGGATCTGCCAATCCTAATTTCCTGAAAACAGAAAGAGGCAATAACACAAGGAATAGTAAAACTCACTGGATCCTTAAGCTTCGATGGTAACTTTCTTAACAATATGCCCGAACACTCCTTATTTAGCTTTACCATGGTGTACTCCTCAAGCCTCCTCTTATTAAGCAAAATTTCTTTCAAAAACTTAGTGTAAGAAGGCATCTGCGCTATGGCCTCAACAAAAGGAATGTTCATATGAAACTTTTTAAATATCTAACAAAAATGACCAAATTGCTTATCTTGCCGAATGTGTGATGGGGTCAGCAAATAACTTTGGATGATCCTCCTTTTGAGCTAGTGCTTCCTACACACTTTCCTAACTCTAATCTTCTTCACTTTTTTCCACTTCTTTATCCTCTACTTCTCCTTAACTTCTTCAAGTTGTCTGCCACTCCTCAATAAGATTGCCTTTTGCATGGCCTCTTGGGTTGGCCTCAGTAGTGCTACGCAACGAACTCGAAGGTCTTTCGTTCAACAAACTTGCAATTTAACTCATCTGATTCTCCAAATGTCTGATAGAAGATTCTTGATTTTGTATCCTAACCTCAGTAGTGAAAATTTACTTCGAGAGTAGCTTTTCAAGATTAGATTTCTATGGTGGCACAAGATTAGGAGACTTGAAACTTGGAAGTGGACGTGGTTGTCTCTGAACGTCGTGCCACCTGATCATTCTGCCAAGAAAAATTTGGATGATTCCTCCACCCAAGTTTGTACGTGTTAGAATTTGGATCCCCTCGTTGTCTGTTATAATTGCCCACATTATGGGCCTCTTCTATCTCTTGAGCAAAAGGATTCCTGACTTGACACTCAGAAGATGCATGGGAATCTCCACCACAATGTTCGCAAACAACACAACTCCTTAATGAAGTGTTAGCTCCTCCTCTCACAATGTGCATTAGATTATGCAATTTCTTCTTCAAAACATCCATCTAATTAGATAAAGCTACTGTATTGTCTACTACACGAGCTCATGTAGGTCATCTGGGATGCCTTTCTGTATGATACTAAAAACTACTAGTAGACATCTTATCAATCAACTTATAGGCTTGATCTGGCATTTGCTTCATTAAACTACCTCCTGCTACAGCATCTATGGTACTCCTAGTCGATGGGGTCATTCCTGTATAAAAAGTATTGACTTGCTGCCATGTAGAGAACCCATGACTAGGAAATTGTGCCAATATATCCCGAAATCGCTCCCACACTTCGTATAAACTTTCATTTTCATATTGAGTGAAGGAAGTGATCTCATTCTTTATTTTTGCAACCTTGGCAGGAGGGAAAAATTTTGCCAAAAATAATCCCATCATCTCATCTCATGTAGTAATCGATCCCGACTGCAAACTAGCTAACCATACTCTGGCCTTATCCCTTAAAGAAAATCGGAATAACCTTAATCTCACCGAATCTTCCGATACTCCATTTTGCTTGAACAAATCACAAATATCCAAAAATGTCTCCAAATGGGTGTTTGGATCCTCCAAAGGAAATCGTTCAAATTGATATTCTCTCACCATAGATGTAATGTTGTGAGGAATCTTAAAACTCGCAGCTGTGATCATCGACCTTATAATAGGAGGCATGGGTCTATTGTTGTGCCCTATAGTCAAATCCATAATAGTTAACTCTCTTCTCTCTTTTGTACCTGGCATCAACCTTTCCTCGTGTTGTTCCATCCCTACGAATTTCTCTTCTCTAGTCCTTTCTATTGTATTAGTACTCCGAGCCAATCTAGTTTCCTTATGCAACCTATGAGCAGTTTTTACAATCTCAGTATCTAGTAGCAAATTCTCGAGCTTTTGACCACAAGTGAGCATAAACAAAATGAAACAAATAAAAAGCAAATAATAAAAGAGCTATCAAAGGAAAATAAAACACACCTAAATAAAAACAATTAAGCAAATAACTAAAATACGCAAATAAACAACAAGGCAAGAATTAAATCTGAGACAGTTAACACCGTCTAATCTAATGGCCCACAATAAGGAATTTGTCACCGCTAACAATGCCAAAAACTTGTTGCGATCTAAACAAAACAATATAAATTAAATTATATTTAAACCAGTTAGAGGTAAGCACACCCCGTTGACAAGTAATATAAATCGGTAAGAACCAGATATTCTACCCAAGTGGAATTCCAATACGTAAGATAATTAAATTAAATGATGAAAAATTACTCAAACGATTAGGAATTGATTGATTTGAAAATAAAATAAGATAAAGTAAGCAAATCAAGGAAAAATGAAAAATGCAAGGTATGATTTAAATCGACTAGATTTAATCAAATGACAAAATTCGGTTAAGGTATTAGATTTCAATTGGATTAGAAACTAAAAATTGTCACGGTGGATTGATCTAGAAATTACTTCACTTCAGCAAGTCGAACCCAATCTTCATGGGAATTCCTTTCTCTTCTAAATTCGAGTTACACACTTGGTTCATAGATAATTCGGAATAAAAGGCATTAAATATAAAAAGCCTAAAACTAAGTTCATTAATCCTAGGTATCCTCACACAAGATCCTAAAGTTGGTCTACACTTAGTCTCAAGTATGTTGCTTGATTAATTTTCCAACAAATTAAATCCCACAGGTTACGACATTTGTTGGATCCGGGTGGATTTTAACCCCACGAAGGGGACCCAACAACTTCAGGTCCAGGTACCGGGTGGAGGACCCACTAACTTCAGTAACCCATTATCCAGTATTGTCCTCTTTGGTCATGGGTGAGCCACGACTCGAACCCATGACCTCAAGGTTTTGTTCCACTTTATGTGGACGCCTCTCACCATTGGTTAGGTCCTTTGTGGTTTTTAATGTTTTTTATATAGTGTAGTAGAGATAAAGAATCCAAAAATAGGGAAGACATTTAAGGTGAATGATCATCACCTAAAGCCTTAATATAAAGGATTTCAAGTGGAGAATGTGGAAGTAGTGGTCATTGAAAACCTAAGTTATAGAACTAGATGAAGAAAGTAGAGAGTCAAGCCAACAAAAGTAAATAAAGGCATTACTTAGGAGGAAACATAAGGGGAATTTGTTCCTTGTCCTTTTTATTTTTTCTTTTTATTTTTATTGAATTTATTCTCTCTTTCATTCATGGTTTCATTAGGGACAATGCAATTTTTAAGTGTGGGGGGAGGGGAACTTGGTTCTTATATATGTTTCTAAGTTCCTTTTGCATGTTTTAATTAAACATTGCTTTCTTTTTCTATTGCTTCTAGAATTGTACAATTATAATTAGAAGTTCGAATTAACTAGAGAAATCATGGAACTTGGGCATGTATTTTACTCTTTTGGTTAGTCAATGTACATTTCCTTTAGAGGAGTAGTGACTAGTAAGTAGATATAAGTCAAAGAGATTTTAAACCTTAGATTGACACTTCCGTACTAGTCTCATTGTTTTTCTTTTATATATGACCTTCATGAAATGTACTTTTTAAATTTGCTTTCATTTTCTATTTAAGACCACATTTTTAAAATTAACATGAAAATGATATAGGCATTCTTTGTTTTACAAGCTATATTAGCCAAATATCCCACCTAATGACATATTTTTCTTATTATTAATCCCCTTTGAACTTTATTATCCTTTTCTTTATGTTTTTACCATATTATAATCCTTTAACTTAATAAACTATGTTACCTAAGCTTTAAAGATAGTGGAGCATTGTTGCTAATTGATATTTATGGATACGTAAGAGAATAAATGTGAAGATGCTTGTACATACAAGTCAGTTATAGCTGATGGAATATGATCTTCATTTCCTATCAATGAGTTACATTGTTGATATAGTTTCTTTATATTTTTCTCTTTTCTCTTGCTTTTCTTAAATTCAAAAAAAATGGAAGAAGTTATAGAGGAGGAAAATAATTTTTTTGAGTAATTCATGTTAATCTTTTCTCGTAAAGTTGTAATAAATGGGTGACTTAGTTGTGATGTTAATAAGGGAGAAGTGCTATGAAGGGTCACTCCTAATGCTTATGATGGATTATTCGTCATTATTATTATAGGTGATTTCTTTTAATTCTTTAAGTTTCATATGGTTGGTATTCTGAAGGATTGGGTCTAAATTGTTGAACAAAGTTTTTACATTCATCATATTTGATAGTATAATAATTGGATGTTAATTTTTGCACTCAGTACTATATTATGTGTTCTTCTTTCTTAACTAGTTTTGATGGCTTTTGAACCATATGACCCAAATAATTCTCAGCTTAACCTTTGGCCTCAATATAACTTTAAAAAGGCCTTTGACTTGTGTAATGCATATGAATCTTTAGTGGTGAAGAACTGAAAAGATATGCAGTCATAGAATGCTTAATTATGAAAGGTATTTGAGTGTACCTATAGGTTGCTATATTTTAACACACAACTTATGAAAGTGTATCCCTGGATTGCTCAGTTTATGAAAGGAATGGTTGTTGACTAATCATAAGCAAAACATTAAGTGTTCAATTCTTCCTATAGGTTTTGAAAGTTATTCCTTTTTTATTATCTTTCTATTTTTAGGAAATATGGACAAAGAGGAAGTGTTTACCCAAGGATAGCCAAAAGCTAAGTGTTAGAGAACTTGATCAATGCTTAATTAATTATTTATATTTAATGATTAATGATTATAGTGTGTCTAAGGTACTTATTTTGGTTCATATTTCAATTTTGGTACATGATGGAATAAAAAGAACCAAAGCAAGCTAAACTTACAACTTTGGTGCAATTTTACTAATGTTTGAACCTATTGGCCTTTGTAGCGCAAAAGGAGATGAGTTAGGGTTAAACTAGGTCAAATAATGAAGGAATTTAAGTTATTTTCGAGTCACACACCTATGTAAAGAAGTACACACTCGTGTAAGTGACCTACACGGTCGTGTGAGGAACCGTGTAATTCACTGTAAATATGTATGACCTAGAAGATATTATTTTAACCATATTGTAACATACACACCTAAGTAAGTTCTTACATGACTATGTATGTTGGCTATGTAACCTTTTGGTTGTCCCTATTTTTGAACAGCCTATAGTGTTTTGCGTATAAATCCTAGAATAACTAACCAAATTGCATGAAATTTATTACACTAGAAAATTAAAACATAGGGGAATGAAACTAATTAATAAAATTGTAGGACAATGTGGGAAGTAAAGGAAGAAGAAGGACCAATATGCAATTTTTCTAAAGTTAAAACATGGACCAATTGGATTAAATCATGTGTGACCAATAATAATAAAAACATGCGTGTCTAATAGAAATTAAGCATATGTATGAATCCTGAAAGTTTTGGAATGGGGATATGAAGAGGGGAGATGCATGATAGTTTGGGGGGTTTTAAATTCAGATTTTTCTCCTATCCATTTCAGCTTCTTCATCCCATCATTTTTCATGTAAGAAATCAAGCCAATCTTAGGTGGAAATCAAGGTAAAAGTTAGGGATTATCTCTTCACCTTTATATCTTTTTACTTTGCTTATGAAGGAATGAAATTATAAGGATGGAAGTGGGATTGAGAAGTATATTTTTGGTGTTTTTAGTTGGTGAGTCAAGCAAAGCCACAGAGGAAGAGAAGGAAAGGCAATAAAAGACCTATTTTGTCAATTTTCAGGTTTGGGACTTCACTTAGTTAATTTCTGTATTTGTGTATGACTGAATGGATATAAAGATTCATTTGGATGTGGAATGGTTGCTAGGATGTTGCTTTGGTGTTATTTTCTTGTTATCTTGCATAGAATTGGTTGAATATGACAAGAGAGTATTATGTGGTGGAATTCTGTCTAAGGTTTATTTGAGTTAGTCATATTGTTGAGTTATAACTCAGGCTACAGACCTCCAAATTTTATGATTTCAATTACATATGAAACTTAAGAATAGAGCTAAATATCTCTAAAGATGTATGTTGGGCATCAATTCCGGAACCCAACCTCTTGCGAATATCATAAGACTTGAGCGTATCTTTACTACATTTCAATACCCTCAAAACAAAAGGGTTTTACAAAGCTATAATGGCCTTTCAAGCCACCTTACAACATAATCCGAAAACGCAAAATACAAAATAAGGAAATTTGGAGTGATGCCTTGACTCTCTTTCACTCCATCTCTTGCTCATCACCTGGAGGTGGAGACAAGAAGGGGGTAAGCTTGAAAACTCGTGGGTAACACTTTATAATAAAAATATAAGCAAAAACTTTTGAAACCATTTTACTTGTCATAATAAATTTTCAGTGAGTTTACAAAGTACATGCTTCCTAGGTTTTTAGCCAAAATCCACAAGTTACAAAACATGAATGCATCAAACTTGTCATGTGCATATAAACATATCAAAATGGTTCGGGTGAATCCAAAACAGATCGTACTACACAATTCCCATAAGGGTCTTTTACGGTCGTGAACTTATAGGAGTCCATGAAGGAGCTCCATGCTACTAGCGGGCAGGGGGAGAAGCCTTTAACTTGGTCAACATACATGTAACTTAACTTAGGGGATTACCACAAACCCACATAACACATATATTTCAAAATCTTGTAAGCTTATTGCCCAAAATGGCACTTCTTATAAACTTGCTTTTTCATATACTTGATATATATCTTGAAAACCATTCTCGAAAACATGAATTCACGTACATTTGATCTTTTCAAAAGAAAATCACTTTTATAAATCATTACATAACCCATGTAGAAACACATAGAAAAATTCATAAATCATGCAAAAGCAAAAGATGCAACACTTATGATGCAATTGGAAACATTAAACTTTCTTGATTTAAATAAAACAGTAGTGACTTATTTGCTCTATTATAAACATGTACCCACCTTGATTTCCTTGTTTATATTCGTGCTCAAACATGCCTCTTCTCTTGTTCCTCTTGCCTCTTTGATCCCTTTATACAATAACAAAATCCCATTTAATAAGGCTTTCAATTGAAAATTCCTCAATGCATAATCACTAAAATTGGTTCTAGAATACTTATACCCAAGTCTTTTCTAAACTCCATGAACTAAAATCTTTTCAAAAATCAAAAGATTGAAAAAGATCTTACCTTCATTCTTTACCAAATGAAGAGATCCTTAGCTCAAAGGGAAGCTCTTCTCTTCCTCTTCCTTTTTTCTTTCTTGAACAACTCCAAAATCTCTTTTAAAGGTTAACACAATTGAAACCCTAGCTCAACTCTCTTCTTTTCTCTCCAACAATCAAACTCTCTTTCTCTTTCTTTCTCATTTCGTTATTCTCTTCTGCTTCCCTTCCATTCACGTTTTTCTTCTTCATTTATAAGCAAGACAATACTTCTTCTTCCAATTATGCCCTTAATGATTGAGAATTGTCCCATTTGTCCTTCCATTTATGCCTTATGTCTTTTATACTTAAGTTTCTTGCCAAAAGTACCATTGAATATTCTGACATAACTCCCTCTTCTAGAAAAGTGTTCTCCCTTGTCTTAAGTTTCCAATGACACCTCCATTTTGTTCAACGATTCGAAAGATACACTTCAAACATTTTTGGACTGCTCTTGTCCAATTCAGTACATTATGCACAACTTCTATCCAAAATTTAAACATCTTATAAACTGAATTAGATTTCAAATTCTTCATACCATTTGTAGCTCCATGTCTCTAGTTTATCTTGAAACAAAAATCATCTTATTAGGAGCTCTACTAGTCCTGAAGCATGTTCAGTAAAGTATCTAATTCCTACTCTTCCAATCGATACCCTTACTTGATTTAATTTAATACATCTTGTTCACATCAATACCAAAATCTATAAAAATCTATGAAGGGATAGAAAAATGTGTTAAAAAACTAGTTATTCAAGAATCACTTCATTTGGAGGTCGGATAACGAAATTATTGCCAAAAGAATCAATCAAGGTTTGGTCTTCAATCATATTGAACTTGTCTCGGGAAAAATAAGATAACTCTCGCTAGAGATGTTGTATTAAGATCATCTCAGGATAATTTCAATGATAAATTTGAGATCTACAACTTGGAAGAAGACCTTGAGATCGGATCTTATCATCTGAATGGTCAAAATAGACTACACAATAGGATTAGATGAAGCCAAAGGAAAAAAGTAGAAGAATGGAAAAGATAGACGAAGTAGAAAAATTGCTATAACTTTCCCTACAGATATCGGATTAATATGTTCTTCATATGGTTTTAAAGAAGACTTCAAGATCTACAAATTTCATAAAGACTTGAAGATAGATTCTATATTATGAAGGGTCTAAAATGGAATAGAAGATAGGTACAAAGTAGACTAATGAAAAAGACAGAAGAAGTAGAAAAAGACAAAAAAAGTGGGAAAATTGTTATAACTTTCCCTACAGATATTGGATTAAGGTTTTTTTATATAGTTCAAAATAGGACTTCAAGATATAAAACTTTCATGAAGACTTCGAAAATAGATTCTATCTTTTGAAGGGTTTAAAATGGAATAGAAGATAGGTCCAAAGCAGGCTAATGGAAAAGACAAAAGAAGTGGAAAAAGACAAAAGAAGTTGGAAAATTGCTATAACTTTCCCTACAGATATAGGATTAAGGTGTTATTTATATAGTTCGAAAGAGGATTTCAAGATATACAACTTTCATGAAGACTTAGAAGACAGATTCCATCTTTTAGAGGGTCTAAAATGGAACAGAAGATAGGTCCAAAGCAAACTAATGAAAAAGACAGAAGAAGTGGAAAAAGAAAGAAGAAGTGGGAAAATTGCTATAAGTTTCCCTACAGATATTGGATTAAGATTTCATTTATATGGTTCAAAAAAATACTTGAAGATATATAACTTTTATGAAGATCTTGAAGACAGATTCTATCGTTTGAATAGTCAAAAATTGAACAGAAAATAGGTCTGGCGAAAAAACAAAAGAAACAAAACATAAAAGAAGATGATGTCATCACAAAAGATATAAAAAGGCAAAAAAAGAAAAATACAGAAGAAGATGACATCATCACAGAAGAAACAAAACATAGAAGAAACAAAACACAGAAGAAAATGACGTCATCACATAAAAAACACAGAAGAAGCAAAACACAGAAGAAGATGATGTCATCACATAAAAAAATAGAGAAGAAGATGATGTCATCATAGAAGAAGCAAAACACAGAAGGAAATGACGTCATCACATAAAAAATACAGAAGAAGCAAAACACAGAAGAAGATGATGTCAGCACATAAAAAAACAGAGAAGAAGATGATGTCATCAGAAGAAGATGACATCATCATAGAAGAAACATAAAAAAAGATGGCATCATCAAAGAAGAAGTAAAAAGGCAGAAGAAGCAAAATACAGAAGAAGCAAAACATAGAAGATACAAAACATAGAAGAAGTGAAAAGGCAGAAGATACATCTTCCTTTATAGGGCCATAACTTTTAGCCTAGGAGTCCAACAATTTCGTACTATATATTTCTGGAAAGCTAAAAGAAAGACCTACAACTATCTAGAGACACCTTTGCCCAAATTAGCCTAGATCAATTCAGATTTTCCCTTGAATACAGAATATGAATTTTTAAATTCATCCAACGTACTGCACCAGTTCTCTACTTCATGAAAAAAATTTAGATTCTTAAAGATAGAATTTAAATTCAATGTCTCCATAATAAATGTAGCCATATGTTTCTAGTTTAATACAAACAAATATCATCTAGTTTAGATAACTAGAGAAAAAGTTGTGGCTAAAAGACTGAAGCATACTCCATAAACATTTTTCAGAACAACCATCCATTTTGTTTCACAATATTTCCTTAACACAAATCATACTAAGATCACTTTTGCTACTTCATTTACTCCTCATTTTCAACTTTATTTCAAATCAATATCATTTATAAAAAAATTTATAATCCATGATTAATCATGAATACTAATAATAGAACATACACATATATACATATTACTTATCAACATACTACACAAATGCAACTTCATTTTTGACTTTCATTCTACTTCTAACTTTCACCTTAATTCTTCTCACTTCAAAATCTTTTATCCACTAGAAATACCAAAGAAAAACTTGAATCTATCCACATTTCTCATTTATTAGTTCTAGTCTTCTAAGAAAAGTTTGGGGTCCAACACAACCCATACATTAAACCAAAGTAAATTCATACATAGTTATGGTAAGAACAACCTTAAAATTTATTTAGAAATCCATTGCAACCATCGAAATTATCCTCATACCAAGTCCATACATCTTCTCCATGCAATAACTAAACAAAAAAAATAAGAGGAGAGAGAATAGAGAATAGAAGGCTTATGAGTTAAAGAACAAAGTTGGATATTAGTGTGGCAGCTTTGAGATCTCTTGAAATCGCTTGATTGTACTTAAAAATCCACCCAAAAATGTGGCTATCTTCCTCCTTTTGATGTGCCACATGACACTCCTCTTTTCTTAGGGTTTAAAATGGGGTTTTTATACCTCTTTGGGTGATTAAACCGACTTAGGATGCAAGTGGAGCAAGCTGGGTCATGATCTTGACCACTTGTTTTTTTCTAGCCTTATTTTCTTCTTTTGTTTCTCCTTTTATACCTACAATAAGTCCACATGTAAGTAAGTTGATAATCATCACAAATAAGGTCCAAATCCTACCCAAACATTGACATACAACCACGCAAAATGTATGTACATCAAAACACATGAAAAGCATGCAAAACCTAAGCTTAAAAACCTTCATTGATAACCTAACATGTATTTTATCATATAGAATCACATACACATGTCAATTATATGAAAATAACACAAAACCTAGGTTAAACACCCTATTACATATACTAAACATACACATTATCACATAAAATAACTCAGACAATTCTATAACAGATATCACTAATCAGGGACAAACTATGTCATTTGATAATATGTTATTTTAGTGAGAGTTTGTATTTTCGGATACTTTTGGTTATAAACTTGCCTTATAGTTTTTGTATAATTTAATATTGTAATATAAAGAATTTTGTGAGTGTACACTATGATTTCATTTGGTTTAGGCAATCAAGTAAGACCAATTAGCAATAGGCATGTTAAGATCACGTGATATGAAATTTCTATGCTACAAATTATACTTGATCTATGTTATTAATTATATTGATGTATATGACCGTTGATGCGTTCAATCACAATAATTATGACAAAGATCTTTTTGATCCTACATTGATATGATTGATGGTTCAGAATAATTAAATATGATTTATAATCATAAAAATTTTGAACTCATAAGGTTTATGATATATAATATAAGGTATTATATATATGTAGTCCAAGTGGGAGATTGTTGAAGTTTTTAATGGACTTATTGTTGAAGTTTTTAATGGACTTACATATACATTAATAATTATATTTCATGGCTATCACAAAGTTTAGCATAAGAATAAAAGTGATCTAATAAGGTTTCAGGTTAATGAGCCTAAATCATCTTGGTCAGGTCGGTCGTGATGGGCCCGAACCCAGTCATAATGACCCGTGAGCCGATCGGTCCATCTTTTAAGAATCAATCTCAAAACCTATTAGCTATGCCAGACCCAGACCCAGTCCACGCATCCGTGGCCCATTCGTAGGTGGAAATCTCCCATGCATACGTAAAGACTTAAACCTAGCATCTGCTCCATATATAAGGTATAACTCTGCCATAATAGAGGTACGTGATCATAACCCTAGTTTTCTCTGCTCACAGCGATCCTACCCACACAAAAGACTGACTTGAGCGTCGGAATGGCTTATCGGGAAACAACCCCCAATGTACCTTCTTTATTTTGCAGGAACCTTCAAGCCAGAACTCTTGTTGAAGACATTCAAACTCACGGATCCAAATGGCAACGTGCAGCCTCACCAGAATCAGGCTGAACCAATTGGCGCCTACTGTGGGGCCTGACATCAAGGCACCACGTCCAGAAATACGCAGATCAGTCAGGCGACAGCAGCTAACCCTGATATAGCCGCTGTCGCAGTGCTGGCATTACAACGGTTGGATTTGCAGTTACCTGCTACCTTGTCGCCGACACACCATACTTCCCACATGCAGTCTTCGAACCCAAATGATCAACCGCAACCTCAAAACCTAGAACAAGAAGAACAGAGCGTAGCCTTGGAAGATAACGTTGAAACCAACATGCGCCCGAATCTCCAGCACCTCTCAGATGCAGATCCTCCTGCGCCCGTGCACGTCTCCCTCACCCGAAAACAGATTGAGGGAGCGACTGATCTGTTGATTCGCCAGATCTTACAGTCTCAGCCGGAATAACAGCAGCCGTCCGCACGAAAGACTGGTATGACGACCGATCGCCACCCTGCTGAAGCCCTAGAAAAAATCGTGGACGATCGGATCAATGCAGTCATGAGCTTCCGCCCGGATCGCCCAACAGCTCAATATAGCTCTCCCTTTACTCCAGCGATCTTAGATAGCCTCCCAGCGGTCAGCACCAAAATACCGACGCCTGAAAAGTATAGTGGAAAGACCGACCCCTAGACTATTTGCAGCACTTCCAGTCAATGATGAACCTACACTGCGTCCCCGACGCCATTCAGTGTAAGGCATTTTGCACTGCCTTTCAAGAAGGAGCCCTACGATGGTTCAATAGCTTACCCCCTTGTTGCATTACTTGCTTTGAGGATTTTAGGTTACTTTTCCTCAATCAATTCACCACAAGTAAGCGACCACAGAAGACCGCACTAGAAGTGATGCAATTGACCCAAGGAAGGAACGAAAGTTTGCGGGAG
>JANZLF010000002.1:24132118-24144401 GCA_026546835.1 Erythroxylum foetidum
TCTCGAATCCCTCCAAGGAAGGAGATGAATAAGGAGGCCTAGGAGACCAAAGGGGACAAAACCTCAATGGTGCGGGCCCACCCAAACCAAAAAGGCGCCTTTTTTGGTTTGGTGGGCTAGAGGTAGCTCAGTGGTGAGAGGCGTGCACTTAAGTGTAACAAAACCCAGAGGTCACAGGTTCAAGCGACAAGATCCGCGCCTGGCGACCAAAGGGGACAATACTAATTTGCTTGGTTGAGGTTCAACAGACAAGATCCTCTAGCCCAACCAAACCACATATAATGATAGGACTTATTATATGCATAGAAACCTTAATATTATATTGCTAACTTATAATGGACAAAATTAGGAATAAGTACTATATATATAAGTTGTTATAGTCCCCAAAAGAGAATTAGGGTTTTCTTTTATGATACCCATTCTTGGAAAGAAAGGCAATATATGTGCATCTCTTGAAAGGCTAAAATCTAAAAGAAGTCATAACACCCCAATCACGTATATTTCCATAAATTCACGGACGTTTCTTATGTTAATTTTATTTTTAATAATCCAACATGATTGATCAGGGTTCATTTTGTATTAAAATCTAACAAGTTTCACGGGTTAGTTGAGTTTTCAAAGCCAATAAACCTCCCTGAAAATTGACTATGAGACTAATAACACGACTGAACTACTTTAACTAAGGCATGCAATAATGTCATGCAATTTCTGTTTAAACTTCTGTCACCAGTCAACTAACACGATATCAATTATACATTTAGTTAAAAGTAACAACCTAACTAGTCCATTTCCCTAATTATTCGCCTGTAGATTTGTTTCTCTATCTTTCTCCTTTCGAAATAGATCTTTAAATGGAACATAACAAAGTTTACAAGATTATCTTTTGCAGCGATCAATTCAAATAGAAGTTTTCTGCTAGGTTCCACGTAAATTTCAAAGTAAACCCCACAATTTGTAACGTTTCTCGTATTTTGCTGACTGACTTTTCAGGTAATATAATTTCTCTACGTAGAAGTAAACTGCTTTGTAGTCCAGGCATCCACTTAGAAATAAAGAGAAAGTTAAAACTAAGTTATTAGATTAATGAACCTTAATAGCTAGCGCGTGGACCTTGGAGAAGTGGTAGACAAATAAATTTGGCTACAGCCAAAACCAAATTTCATCAAGCTTTAGCTCGCAACGTTGACTAAATTATATATTCCACTTCGTGGGGTTGGCACAACTCTAAATATGTGATCTTGCTAGCTATCATTACGATCAATATCAAGGGTCCGTAAATAAGTTGAATTAATATTATATTATATGCTCCAACATCTCCTGCTTTTGTCTCTGGTTTTACTATTAGAATCAACTCACTGCTCTTGTGCGATCTTTTTTTTTTTTGTGCAACCAGAGTATCCCCGCCGGACACAAAGACTAATCCATTCGCCATGGAAGCTTGCTCTTGTGATTTTGACCAGCCGTACTAAAGAATATAAATGGTTTTCACGAATTTATAATATAGGCAGAATAGAGTAAGAATTTAAAAGTAGGGTCAAAAATAATATACAAGATAAGAGTCACGCAAAATATGATTGATAAAAACATTATCTACTTAATTTAAATTTAATTAGTTTGTTGAGTAAATTCAAAATTAACTTAATTTGAATGAGATTCTAACCTTATAAGAAAATATTTAATAATTTCTTAATTTAATAGTAACAGCAATTATTTTGAATAAAATAATAAGAGTAACCAAATATTTATTAAAAGTTCTTATTTTATTTAGTTTTTTAATGTAAATTAATATTTTTTTTGTCTTTTTAATTGTTAGATAAAAAGCTATTCCTAAAAAGTATTATGTTAGATAAAAAGTTATTCCTAAAAGGTATTATGGATGTTAACAAGGTTAGTAAAGCTAACTTCTTAGACTACTTTCAAAACCTAAAAATTGATCTTAAGCAAGCAAAGAATTGTATGTTTCTAGCAATGTAATTCTACCACTAAGATGCAATTGATGAAGTTTGGAAAAGTTATTAGTGTCATATTCATAATTTTGAGTAAGCTACAAGAGTGATATTGACTAGCTAGTACATTTCCTAAACATCAAAGACCACATGAAATGGATGCTCCTCCTATTATAATTTTGCATATTAAAGAGTTGTTTAGTGCATAAAGTAGGCTAGAGAGATATTAGACCTTTAGAGAATTACATCGATGCAAGATGGCAGAAGGATCTTCAATAAAGTTGCATGTATTGAAGATGGTTAGTTGTATTGAGAAATTAAGCCAATCAAGTTGTTTTTCACTAAACCATGAGTTAAGCATTAATTCGCCACTTCAGTCTCTTACTCCAATCTTTTTATAGTTCATCATGAACTTCCGTATTAACCAAAAGGATATAGCATTATCTAAACTATTGAATATGCTCAAAACCATAAAGGGATCCCTTAAGAAGGAGCTCTATTCTATTCTTAGTTTGGATTCCTCTAGAAGTAAGAAAGAGGGCATTAAGACGATTAAGAATAAAAAAACAAAAGGCTTATACTAAAGTAGAAAAGGCCAATGGTGGTGTCACGAAGAAGAAAAGTAATAAGGCATATGTTTAAATTATAGAGTTAATGGCACCAGAAAAGGAAATGCAAAACTTATCTTGCTATCTTAGAAGATGGGAAGCTTAGGATAACTCCCATATAAGGTATATTCACTACAGTAAAGAGTGCATTAGGCAACAACATATTTGTATCAGTGTAAAAATGTATTGCTAAAAATTATCATAACACAACATTTTTTTAAAATATTACCTTTAATAAAATTAAAAAACAACGATAATGATAATTTGTTGATACATATAAGAAAAGGCAATAAAACTAAAGAAATGGTTGCAATAAAGTCTTATATATGCAACATCTAGAATTGTTGCTATAATTCTAGTCATCTATTTACTAAAGGATATTTACTAATGTTACATATTTATTTATATAGCAATTGACTAATGTATATTTAAAATATAAAATTTCTCTATTTACTAATGAGTATTTAGAACATGTCTAACAATATTAAATTACCACCAATTTTATTTAGCAAAATTAAAACACATAATACACTTGTTCAAAAATACATAGAAGTACGTGTAATATATACACATATGAAGGTGTCAAATTCTTTTTACCTAATTTATCTCCTTTTTTAAGACAAAACCTAATCCCATGTTTCTATCCAATTCTTTTCTTTGTACACCCCTCACTCGAAACTTCTCAAATTTACAAGTAAGTCATTTGTATTTTACTTGAATTCCAATGTTTGTATGTATTCCTAAGGCCAAAGTTTTTATTTTTTTTTCTTTAATTGAGATCACTGCTCATCTGGGTTTCATTGTTTTCATCATTAGTTTAGGAAATTGATAGGTATAAAATAGGGGAAAAGTAACTACTTGCTTCATTTCCTCAAGTAACTACTTACTGGATTATCTTCAATATTTATGTATTTCCTCAACAAACCTGTAACCTATAATAGTAGAAATGGACCTCTCTAATTGGTTAAAAGCCTCTCTAACTAGTGAAAAGTGGTGGGTGTCCACTAGTAGCCATTCTTAGCTCCACTATGACAACACAATTCCAGGAGGAGTCGATAATGGGGCATCCTTTGGACCTGAAAAATGTGTGACGCTACTCATTGCATTTCCTCAACTGAATACTTTTTGGATTATCTTCAATGTTTCCATATTGCCTAAACTAAATTCTTTCTAGATTGTCTTCAATATTCTTTCTCTGGTTTTATACTTATTGGTTGTAAAAGCAAATGTGATTACAAGTTTAGGATAATTTTCTGATTACAAAATGATTGCTTTACTTCTCTTGTTAGAATTACCCAATAGACAATTTTGGCTCTTTTCCTGATCGACTGATTTGTAGTTATTCCTCCCAATCATCCTATAATCCTTTAAGCTTATATTTTTCTTTATTCATCTCTTAGGTCTATCACGAGTTGTCAGTTTCTTCACTTCTTTGTTAATAAGATTTTATTCTAATTTTGCATACTTGCAATTACTAGGCAACACTTAAGCAACTCTCTGAAGATTTTGAACCAAATGAAGTGATCTAGATAAATCTAACCCATTTAGGTTAACAAGCTCTTCTAGTTAACCTAAATGGGAAATCCAAGGTTAGGGAATTCAAAGACCCTATGTTGACCTAATTATTTCTTATAAGCGACATTCACTATATTGTGAGATCTATGCAAATGTTTAGTTTACATAAAACATGTTATAAATTACATATCCTTAAAACGTGTTATAGAAACAATTTCTACAACAGAGGTAGTTTCCATCTCTTTGTTAGTGTTTTGTGGTTTAGTTTCTATTACACCATTTACACACTTGTTTTGTCATTTGTTTTGCTTTCTCTTCATGTCTCATGCATGTTAGGTACTTGGAACTATTTCTTTATTACTATGACCCTAGTTTGTCATTAGGCCAAGTTTATTTAAAATACAAGTTTGACTTTGTTAGATGTTCCTTTATTCTAGTTTTTGACTTAGCAATTGAATTAGAATTATATTTTAGTAGTGATTCCTAGTTTTCAGGAAATTTGTTAATAGTGTTCTTGTTTTTCTTTAGACTCAATCTCTACAAATAATTCTTGGGATGGTAGTAATCAATTAAGTTAAATCCCACACTTTGTTTGTTTCTTTCTTAAGTTTGATAACTATCCTAAAGCTTTTAATCATTGCTCTTTGACTCTTAAGTATTTCTCTATCAAGTTACATTAACTTCTAACTTTTGGCATCCTAAATTAAATTGTTAACCAATAGAATAAAATAGTTCAAAAATATAGTAAGGACACTAAAATCATTCTACTTATAGGATGAAGCTTTGGAAAGATGCTAAGGTACTTTGATATGATATAAAGATACATGAGTTGTTCACATTCCCACTGTATTAGCATTATGATTTTATTCACTTATCCTCAAGGCAGAATCATACAAGAATTTCATGTTTAGGCCTCAACATATAAAAGGCATCTTATCTTTATTTATTCTTTTATATATAACTTTAATGCTTGTAGTTTATGAATGACTACGACTACACTAGGGTCCATATCTTTTGTAATCCCTAGCATTTCTTTATGTTTTCTTTAGTATAATATCTTTCTATTAACATTTAGACTCTAATTAAGGATCAGATTTTTAAAGCATTTTCTTGAAATATTCTATTCTTCCAAATCATACATATCAATGTGAAGAATATCATATGACAAAGTTCATTAAATTAATATTGTTCATCTTATTGTCTTTTGCATTGAGATCAATTGCAAATTACTATTGCTTATTTTCCATTTGCAAACATATTGCACCCAATGTGGATTGAAAAGACTATGCCTTCTGACTTTGCTTATAAAAAGAATTAAATCATTGTATTGTTAGTTTTTGAACTAGATTAATTTGTCTTTATTAAACGGAGATTACAATAAAGTAGTTGGTAGTTCATTCTTTAGATATATTAACATGTTTATGAGAATAATTGTTGACAAATCATTCTAATTTACTTGCTCCTTTTTATTTTTTTAAAAAATGATGATTAAGACCAAACAAGGAGGTACTTGTGAAGGATTTTGAAGTGCCCACGCATTCTTTTTTAATTTTTGTTGACACACTTATATTCCATATGGATTAGAGAAAAAAAAATATAGATGCATATTTTAGCTAATAATTTTTGTTAATGCATTTTGAATATGTTAAAGGTTGAATTTAATTAAGTCCATATGGACTATATGATATATACGGTTACTTTCAATATTATGTATTGTTATTTTAATAAAATTTAATGTATGAGAAAAAAAATTGTTATTTTGTTATCAGATACTGTTTCCAAAAAAATCAATTTGTTGCATTATAAAGATTCAAATTGTTGTTATATTCATTCAACATTGTTGTTATAGTTTGAAACTGCTTTGTTGCCTTACTCAAAAATTTAGGCAACATTATTCACTGTGTTGCCTAATAAAAAAATGTTGTTGCCTTACACCTATAGCAATCCCCCTTTATTTATCAATATAAATTTTGTTGCCTTAATAAAAAAGCAAAAATAATTATACTTATAGTTATGTTTATGTTTATTGTCTAAAGCTCTTTTTGTTGTAGTGATTTATGACTGAGATTAATTTTTCTACTTCAGTTCCATGTTCTTTATTATTAGATACTGAATGTGGTTCTATATTTATAACAATATGCAAATATTAAAAAAGAGTAGATTATTAAGGAAAGGTAAAGTAGACTTAGGAGTTGGCAACAAAGCAAAGGTAGCTACAATAGCTACAGTAACGTCTTGTTTAGCTTTATCCTCTAGTCTTATAATATAACTATATAATTGTTTTCTTTTTCAATCATTGAAAGAAATATTATTTCCATTTCTTATCTAGATTTGAATGGATATTTATTTATTATAAAGAATAAATTTGTTTTTCATTTTTACTTTAAGTACTTTGTATGAACTATATCTTGAAAGATCATTCCCTAATATAAATAGTAAAAGAAATAAGTGTCCAAAATTAATATTAATTATGGAATTGTAGGTTAGGCCATATAAAACAAGAATAATAAAATTACATAAAGAAGGATATCTGGATCTTTTAAATTATGAAATATATGAAACCAGTAAATCATTTGGATAAGATGACCAAATTATCATTTAATGGAAACGAATAGTTTGGCGGTGAGTAATTAAAGTTTACAAATTTAAATATATATGGCCTTATGTCTATTGGCACTAGAGGGAGGTGCTTAGATTTCATTAAATTCACATATATTCATTTTAAATATGTTTTTGTGTACTAAATGAAACAAAATTCAAAATCATTTGAAAAGTTCAATGAATTTAAAGTTAAAGTAAGTGTCAAGACACTCGGATCTAATCAAGGTAGTGAATACTTGCATCAGTTTCATGGTTATTTAAAATAGAATGAGATTATATCACGACATACTGCATATGGAGTTCCATAACATAATAAAGTGTCTAAGAGGAGAAATCATACTCTATTACATATGGTACATTCCATAATGAGTCATGTAGTCTTTCCTATCTTCTTTTGTTAATATGCCCTTGAAACCACTGATTATCTTCTAAATAAGGCTGCATCTAAATCAGTTAACAAAGACTAATAATAAACCAAATTTATCATGTAGTCTTTCCTATCTTCTTTTGGGAATATGCCCTTGAAACCACTGATTACCTTCTAAATAAGGTTAAATCTAAATCAGTTAACAAAGAATAGAAGTATACGAATGTTATCACACATAAAGATTTAGGAAATTGAAGCTTATATGAAGCATACAATATAATATGGTTCAAGCCAAGTTAGATATAGGCAAATGTAAGGGTGTCTGAAATAAAGCATCTAATATCAATTTTACCATCCTTTTGAAATAAAGCATCTAATATCAATTTTACCATCCTTTTGAGCAAAAGATATTTGTATTAAGACATGTTATGTTCCAGTAAAGAGAATTTATTCTCAAGGAAAGTAGTGAGAGTGAGTTAGAACTTAGAAAAGTTCAAGAACCATAAATACATAACCAAATGGAACTTGAACCTCAGGTTTATATATGTGATGTACAATCAAGAGCTCAAGAGACATATAGTATGTGACGAATTAGTAGGATACATCTTCCCCTTACTAAATTAGATCTACATATTGGAAAGATAAAAGATAATGCATTACTTATGGATTATGAGCCTACTAATTTTAAGTAAGCAATTTCTAATATTAATTCTTTAAAATATCATGAACGTATGATATCTAAATGAAATCCATCTACGTGAATTAAGTATGGAGCCTAATGGATGCTTTTGATGGTATTGTACCTATTAGCAGCAAGTGAATTTTTATACAAAAAACTAATATAAATGGTAATGCACACACATAAGTAAGGCAAGTAACTAAAGGTTATAAATAAAAATAAGAAGTTGATTTTGATGAAACATTTTTGCCAGTAACTATGGTTAAGTTTATAAGGATCTTATTGACTATATATGCATATCATGATTACGAAATTTGGAAAATAGATTCCAAAACAACCTTTTTCAATAGAAATTTTCTTAAGAATATGTGTGTGACCTAACCTAAAAACTTTGAGTCCAAAAGATTTTTTAATCAAATATGCAAGTTAAAAAAAAGTTTATCAAATAGTGGGAACATCTATCTTAGTGAGACAATCAAAGAGTTTGATCTTATCAAAAATGTAGATGAACCATGTGTCTATAAGAAGTTTAGTGAGAGTATAATCATTGTCGTAGTGTTATATATGGATCACATATTGCTAATTGGAACGATATACGAATTCACTAATATGTAAAGTTTTGGTACTCTAAAAGCTTTTCCATAAAGGATATAGAAGTACTTAATATTCTAGGACTAAAAATACATTAAAAAAAAGATTAAAATTTTGATTGACTTATCCCAATCAACATAAATAGATTAGTTTAGCATGGAGAATTCTAAGAGGAGACTCTTACTTATAGTGTGATATTTCTCTTGTAGAGTATATGTCCAAAGAAATAAAAGAAAGAGATAAAAGGGATTGTTCTCCATATCCTTTGATAATTATCAATCATGTATGCGACATTATATACTAGATCAATTGTCTTTTATTCCTTGAGCATAGTCAAGCCAATCCCTATGGCAGTCATTGGACAATTAAGAAATAAAAAATTTTAGAGTACTTGAGAAGAATTAAAGATGTTTTCTTAGTTTATAAAGGAGCTGAGCTAAAAGTTCAGTGGTATTCATATACAAGTTTTTGGTCTAATCTAGATGATAATAGATAACAATCAAGTTGTGTCTTCACTTTGAATGACATTGTAGTAACCTAGAAAAGTTTCAAACAACTAACTATCAGTGATTCTATGATTGAGCAAGATACATTTTAATGTTAGAGGCAGGAAAAAAATTAGTTTGAATCAAGAAGTTTATCACTGAACTTGGAATAGTTCTTAGCATTATTGAACTAGTAGTACTGTACTATTATAACAATGGTTTCATTAACCAAACAAAAGAACCAAGGTCTAATCAATGATCTAAACATACAATCAAGAAGTTTCACTTAATTAGAGAGATAGTGGAGCGAAAGATATTCCATTAAAGCGAGTTTTTATTGAAAAGTATCTTGCAGATATTCTCACAAAGTCATTGTCTCAAAAGACACATAATTGACATTTTATATTATTAGATACATAAATGGTTACCTTTAATATAGTAAAAGATTATTAATTTATGCCCTTGAAACTAATCAATTGATGGGAATTTAATGTATGACATTATTATTTTAATCAATAAAGACTTTATCTGTATATATTTTTGTTAATTATATATAAAATTTAACACTAAAGATAAAAATTATTTGAGTAATTTTTGTGTAATTAAAATTAGGGTGAAATTATAATTATAATATTTAATTTATATTTATGTATTATTCCTAAAATATTCTTAGTTGTAGTTTTATCAAGACGAAATATTGATAGAATGGTAAAAATATCATACATTATGTTTCTGTCTTATAAAGAAAGTAATTATTCTTATAAATCAAAGTATAAAGATGCAAATAAATGCATGTATGCCTACGAAAGAAAAGCTTGTTGATCTAGTCTAATTATGAGGATCTTGAATATAATATTAATTGCATATCTATAAATTTTCTCATTATGATCGTTGTATAATTAGTTATTAGGCTACTACAGTATCTCAAATGAAAATTAATATATTTCAATGCTACTTATAACTTATTCTACTTAAGATAACTTAGTCAATATTACTTGGATACAATACAGACTATATAGAGATAGTTGTATAAGTTATGATTTGCCAGTATAAAGTAATTAAAGAGAATGTTATACTGTACTTAATTGGTAATGATTTAAGGAATTCTTTAATTAAAATAAATTAAATTTGAAAAATAATGTTTTCAAACATTAATTATAAATCAATTACAAACATGATTAGATTTGTAAAAGTAGATATATAATTTGTAATCATTTTTAACATATGAAGAGCTTAATAGATCAAAAATAAAGAGTAGTTAAAGAAAGAAAATTAATTTAAACTATGTTGCACTTAAAAGTATGAGAAACTTCAAATATCAAATATGAAATTATGATTTTATTAAGGTTAAATTATAATTATAATTAAATTTACACTTAAATCATTAATTTTAATTAAAAAACATAACATCTTTTTTATAAATAGGAAAAAGATATTCAAGAATGAACACTCTTACCTTTACTCACCAAATAACCGTGCTTACATTTTGAAAATGATCAAAGTGATCGTACGACCGAGTGGAGTTGGTGAGTAACTTCTCATAATAACTTATTAAAAATTGCGTAAAATTGTTAAGTAACTCTACCTAATAACTTATTAAATATTTAAAAATATTGGAATCATTAAATAACTACTCCTGATAACTTATCAAATTTTTTAAGTATTAGAAGTTGAGTTATCGTTGTATTAAAAACTTTCATGACCGAGAAACTAAGAGGAGTGTGCATATATATATTTTAAAAACAGAATGGGGTTCCCTCTATTACCTTCTCGGACCGGATCAATGGTCTCCTTGATAAGCGAATGGAATTATGTATGATCATCAAGCTCTTGGGCAAACGGATCACTTACAATGTTTTATCGAATAAGTTGGACGGATTATGGAGGACTAAGCGGCCTTTTCATCTGTCAACTCTTGAGAATGACTATTATATGGAAAAATTCCAATCGAAGGAGGACTATGTTATGGTTCTGTCCGAAGGCCCATGGTTAGTTTCCGGACATTGTCTAACAGTCCAGCCGTGGACCCCAACCTTCGATACAGTTGAGCCATATCCGATGGATGTTTCAACATGGATCAGACTCCTGGGATTGCCGTCATGGATGTATGTTCACGATGCTCTCACGGCAATCGACAAACAAGTGGGGAAGGTTATTAGAGTGGATTCCATTTCAGAAATGGCCACCAAAATGTGGTTTGCTTGTATTGCGGTCTGCGTTGACTTACGGAAAGCGCTACCATCCAAAATCAAAATCAATGGCCGGTTTCAAAGAATTGAATACGAGTCGCTGCCATTTTTATGTTTTAAATGCGGTAAGTATGGTCATTTTAAAGATAATTGTCCGCGTAACAATGTTGGTGTTGTGCAGGGAGCCGTGCAGGTGGATAAAGGCAAGAGTCCGATGCCAAGGACTCAGGCGACACTGGAGGAGCTGGTAAAATAGGTCGAGACGGAGGAATACGGGTCGTGGATGGTGGTCAAGCGTAAACCCCGGGTGATTGCCAAGCCAGGCAAGAATCAGAAAAGTGATGATACAGGAGTGAAATTTAAGGGTTCAAGATTTGATCTCCTGGCAGGTCAAAAAGAGAATGAGTTGGCGATGGATAATTTAGGCAAGGATGCTACTCCCAGTGATTCTTCTCCAACGGCTACTCATATTGATAATATAAGGAAGGAACAGACTGGGTCCACGAGCAATCGTCATGGCAAAAAGAATGCAAATGAGCTGGTCTAGGAGGCCCAAAAGCAAGCCAATACTGTTGGCAGTATAAGAAAAGGCCCGACAGTTACAAATTTTAAGAAGGTGGTTAATGGGGTGGTCCAGATAACAAACGCGAAGCAGCCTAACCCAATGGGTATTGTCTCTGACCCCGAGATGCCTATGGAACTGGAGGCACCGGTCCATGATCATCCTGTCTTTGTCTCGGATCGGGAAACTGAAGATCAGAGAGGGGCGATTGATGGAGAAAGGTTTAGGGAAATTATTTCTATGACTCAATTTCAAGCTCGCAATGGGGTCGTCTTTGGATCTGAAGCAAAACTCGGTCGTTAGAATGGAAGAAAATTGCGTTCCTAAAGAGGTGTCACTCCCTCATTCTAACCGGAAGTGGCCTAAAAAGGCCAAATCGACAGTCACTGTCTTGTCTATCATCTCCCAAGTTGTGAAGCGGGGTCGGCCAAAGGTTGTCCGCAAAGTTTCTCAAGTGAAAAAGGCCGTGGGAGACGCTGAGTCGTCTGCGGCTTCTGCGTGTGTCTCAGAGGCAGTTGCAGCGATGATTCGCACTATAGATAATCTGCAAATTGAGATGTCGGCGATTTCAGGCTCGGGTAATGCTACGGAGCATAATGGGGTTTTGCTTGCAAAACCGAACTGATCACAGTGCAGCTGCACTGGTGTTTTGATCCTCTTCTTGCTTGTTTTATAATTTTTTATATGGACTTTACGACTTTTGTTTGGAATTGTCAAGGGTGTGGCAATTCAAAATTTCA
>JANZLF010000002.1:24223341-24233970 GCA_026546835.1 Erythroxylum foetidum
GCATATTGTTTAGTATACTTTAAAAATTATTTAGCATAAAAATTTTATTATAAAATAAAATATAGTTAAAATTAATAAAAGTGCATTTTATTTTTATGTTGTCAAACAGTCTACTGTATGAAGCTCTTTTAAAAAAGCTATTTTTTAATTGACAGTCAAACAGTCAACTGGCTTTTAAAAAATGATCTTCTTAGAAAAGCTTTACTGACAAAAGCTCTACTGATAAAAGTTCTACTGATAAAAGCTCAACTAAATGGGCCCAAAATCATTAACAAAAGACAAACTTCGTATTTTTAACTTATTACATTTGGAATGAAATTTGAAGTGTTTTCCCTCTCTAATGATCCACTTAATGAGTTTAGTAAGAACATCCATGCTCAAGGTGAACAAGTAAGAGGATAAGGAATTTCCTTGCCTCAATTCTTTGATCCTTTTGATGATAGTAAGTTGCTTAATATATGTAACGTAAATATCTTCTTTATATAGAATAAGAATATAATTCTTTTTAATATTCTTTCATCCCTTGAATTTTTATATTGCTTACGTGATGTATGTCTCTATTGACTAAAAATATTGTATGACACATCAATATAATTTACAGAAAATCATATTCAAGTTAATAAATAAACGTATTGTATTAAGTTGTTAATAAATTTTCAATTTAACCAATATTTTGATTATAATTTTTATCTTAGGAAAACATGGGATTATGTTATAAAACCTATTTTTTCAAGAAAAGATAATCATCTCAAGTATATGGCCACCTAATTGCCCTCTTTTACTTGTAATAGTGCTATATTTAGTTCATCACTTTTCTTTTACGGCGAGAGACATGACATTAATTAAAATTTGTACAATGTAAACTAAAGTACTTGTCAAATTTTTGAATTGCATCACTAATCTACAATTGTAATCTCAATCATAACATTATAATTAAAATAAAATTAATTATATAATTTTATATAATTGTAATTGTATTATTTATAATTGTTCTTATATTATTTATGATTATTATAATAATTTGCAAATACAATATAACTTGTACTTTACAATTTAGAAAAATCTAAAATTGTGATTATTAAAATTTTGCCCATGAAAAAGTATGCATGATAATCTGCATGACTCATAAAATATTGAAGTGATTTCGTAAAACTTATTAGACTTTTCAAAGAAATGACCTTAAGCACTTTGTTATTTCAGAGATTCTTTTTTTCTTTGTGGAGACAAATGGTTTTGATGGGCCGACATTGGAGGGATTATTGGCATGCGCCAGCTATTTTATGACCAAAGGCGGAGTTAGCTAGAAATGGTGAACCGATTCCCACTTTTGGCGTTTATCTTCTATGGTTTCTGCTAAAAATAGAAAATGAAAAGGAAAGGAAACAGGTTTTTTTTTTTACAATCCTATTATGTGCTGTCTAAATGTCTTATTAATCATTTCCATTTCTTTTTTCAGCATTCAAATAAAGTAGAAAATTGATAACCCTAATGTCTATATTGTATTTATTAAAATTATTCAAACTTTATTAAAGATAAACAAGCCACTCCATAATCCATTTTTTTTTAATTCTAGGTCCTTTTTTAGGAGATAAGATTTTCTGTTCAATAATATCCTGTCTTATTCTATCTTATAAAATTTTAACTATTTATTTTATAGGATTCATGCAAGATTCATACGAACCTACATAAAATTTAAATAAATAAATAATTAAGATTTATTATATATAATAAAATATCAAAAACATGTATTCTTTGTTTTTTTTTAGTGCCGATGGTTATCGTATCAAGTTATCCGAGATTGACATCTCAAAATATTGACAAACACCAATATAGGCTTACATGTCCCATCAACTTGCCGACCATCAAGACTGATTGGATTTACATGCAAATCAAAAGCAGCCCGACAATACGACTTGTAGATCCCTATCGTGGATTTACAGCTGGGTTACTGACGCAACTACTGATAGCAATGAGTCAATTCCACATCGATTAGACAGAGAAAGGTGTTTTTGAGAGGAAGAAAAAATAATTATAGAAATAAATTTAATCACTGATTTCTTGGTAGGAGGAGACGATCAAGATCATGAATGCCCTTTAGCAGCACGCGACGGCCAGTAGCATGCTGCACAAGTCCACCAAAACAACCAACAAAGTACGAGGTTTGTGTTTTTTCATATGTCAGTAGTATTCAGATATCGCAATGCCATATACTTCTTGGAATAAGCTGCACAGAAGCCCTTTTCCCTGGAACTTTCGACTGCAGGCAGACTTACGTATACAAAGTGCTTTTCTTTAAAAGGCAAAGTTATTACCAAAATGATCGTGTAAGCTGACGAGGTAAAGGGCGATCATATATATAATGGACGTAAAAGCGTTTAAGAAAAAGTAAATTAGCGTGTGGCTCCACCAAAACTGTCAACTGCGGCTCAAGGATTGGTCGATAGTAATGGCTGAGAATGTCATTCAAGACCCATCGATAGTGCAACATACATGTGCTTGCTCAGGTATTCTGTACCTAGTCAGTAGTAGAAGATCTGAACTATCCATTCTACTTCAATAGATGACTTAGATCTTCTGGTACTGAGTCAGGGAATTTGAGGGCAACATTTTGGGGCCGACAAGTTAAAGACTCTGTCCAATCCAATACGAAAATGACGAAGAAAGCCATAAATTGAAAGTTGAAACCATATCATGTACACTTCATGTTTTCGCATCAAGGCTTTAGCTTAGTTTGCCATGTAAGTATGTAACCAAAGAGTACCGGGTTCCAAGTTCGTTGAATTAATAACGTTAGGATTATACAACATTTATTAAACGAGTATTAATTGATTAAAAATTAATTCAACATATAAAATTAAATCAAAATTATAAAAATTATTATATTATAAATTTTGTGGAAGTTTTACTGTATAAAATATAAAATATTTAATTTTTATAATTTTGATTAGTGATGCAATTAAAAAATTTGGCATGCTATGCAATCGCAATGGCAAAAGGTAAATAAGTTTCTGTTATTAATTGCTAATAAATTGATGCTTCTTTATGTAATTTATCTAGATAAAAATGTACAAACGTTGAAATCGTTTTTCCATGCTGTGAGTTTCCATTAAAGGCCTACATTTAAATGATAAAACGAGACATGATATTAGAATCTACTTTTATTTTTATTTTATTTGAGACGTATTTTAACGTTCAGCCAGGCCCGCTTGGCTTACTCTTAATTTTTTCATGTTATTCTTTACGAAAACTCACTTTTGATATTTATAAAAAATAAAAAATAAAAAGACCTTTTTATTTTATATTAGGAACTGCTAATGACTTTTTCTGTGTTGTCATCGCGAGCACTTCAATTCAGTTAATGACCTAACGTTACTGAAAGATTGTTTACTCAGAGAGCTTCTCAGGACTCGATGACATTTAGCCTCATAGAAACCAAAATTGAAGGTTACATTGTAATAATGCGCATTCATGAAATATTCCCTAAGTAAATCTTCATTATGAAAACTTATTTCTGATTTGTTACATTCAGAAGGTACTTGAAAGAGATAAGCCATTGTAAACTATGTCACAAAGCAAAAATCAAGTAGGTGCTTCAATATAATGTTAGGACTTAGGATGATTTCTCCAAAGACTCGTTCTTCATGTACTATTGTGAATCCGCAACCATAAATAACACCTACAGCTTCGTCAAATGCTATCACTAACTGACAGTGGACAGAATGAACATGTCCAATCCAATCCTGCCACCAGGTTTTAGGTTTCACCCCACAGACCAAGAGCTCATCGTTTATTATTTGGAAAAGAAAATAGCGTCTTCTTCAAACTCTGAAGTTTCCATAATAGCAGATGTCAATATCTACAAGTTCAATCCCTGGGAACTTCCTGGTATGCATGCATCGTCTTTTTCTGAATCAACTATTGATTTCGTATAAGTTTGTGGTTCTCTTTAATGTGGTTCTCCTTATTCATGGTAATTTCTATTTTTCCCCCACTAAGGGATGGCCTTGTTTGGAGAGCATGAGTGGTTTTTCTTCAGCCCCAGAGACAGAAAATATCCAAACGGTTCTCGTCCGAATAGGGCCGCTGCTTCTGGTTACTGGAAGGCCACCGGCACTGACAAACCGATCCTAACCACCAGTGGATCTCAGTGCTTGGGTGTGAAGAAAGCTTTGGTGTTCTACAAAGGTCATCCTCCAAAAGGTATTAAGACCAACTGGATGATGCTGGAGTACAGACTTCTTGATGACACCCATCAGCTTCACAGGCGAAGGGGCTCAATGCGAGTAAGCGTTACCCTTTATTGGTTTCAGGTTTAATGTAAACAATTTCTTATATTGACATACGATTTTATTTAATAATTTAAATCCTGTTTGTATAGATTCTTCTGCCACTTCTAACAGGACAGAACTGAAGTTTTATGTTTTGAATCTTTCAGTTGGATGACTGGGTATTGTGTCGGGTTCGTCAGAAGAGCAGCTCCGTGCAACAAAAGGAAGAAAATTATGACAGCAGCTCAGGAAGTTCTTCCCCATTTGCGCTTGGGTGTTTACAGAACCAGCAGGATGCAATGGTAAAGGAGAACAGTAATCCGCTTAAAGACTATGATTACGATATTCAAGCTTCTCTCATGGCTAACTTAGAAAGTGAAGGGGCTGGTGAACAAGGACAAGTAAATTTCCAAGAGGACTCTCCTGGTTACTCTGTCACGACTGTGGAAGACAACTCTCACCCACCAACCGATTCCTTCAAAGAGGCACTGGAGCCTCTGACAAAGGTGATCTCTACTGGAACTTATGAAGAGCTTGTGCCGCCACCAAAGAAGAGACCGTATACCTCCCACATATCAACTTCGAGCAATGCAGACAATGCGACCATTTTCCAAGTTTCTTCTCCTGCGATGATAGGATCATTTTCGAGAGGCTTTTCAGAGTTCATGATATGAATCTTTTATAGACACAGAGAGAAAGATGACTATATCTATATCCAATGCGCAATTCTGTCCACCTTAGAAATAAGGAAAAGTGACTCCCAATACCATATGAAGTCTAAATTTCTTAATTTCATATGGCGTCCCAGCAGCTGACGCGATGAATCATACCGTTTCAGTGTGGTGTATTTTTATGATTTTACTTTGTTAACATTCTTGTGTACTTCTTCCAAGATTAGGATCAAAGTAAAACGTTCAAACGTTTCTGTCTCTCTAATCGTTATTCTTTTTAAGTTTTTTATTGTACAATCATAAACATATATAAGCTGCCGTTCTCCAACTTAATCATCTTCGGTCAACTACAAATATGCATGTTTTGAAAGTGATAACAGAAATCAATCTAAATGATGCCATAAATTTAACCTTCTTGTATTCGAAACCACACTATATCCAGTGACAGAAGCAGTCGAAGTAAACAAGAAACCATGCATCTACATCTCACACAATTTTTCATTCTCCTCTGACAAGTTATGATTGTCTGGTTGTTCAGAAGCTCAACTTGTGTTCTGATGAATCATAGCTGAAAATATTACAGAAGTGTTTGAGTTCGAGGCTTAAGAAGCCAGCTTTCCTTATGTTGTTCTTCTTTTGTCACTGTAGAGAAAACACAAATACGTACTATTTCTTACTTTTGTAACGATATATGTCGCTGCTTCTTACGTTTTAGTTCTCACTAAATTGCCTTACAGTCAATGCTAAATATGGATCCTTTACCAGGAAGAAAATCTGGCGATAAACTTTAAAAATCAAATTGGTATTGCTCGCTCGAACACATAAGACAATGCTCCACAATCAAATAAGATATTTGCTTTAAAACTCATTTAATATCTAATTAGTATCTACAATTTGCATGAAAGACAACAATGTCCACGTAATTAGTACGCGCAAAGCAAACAATAAATTAGTCCCGTATCTTACCAATCACCATATATACCACGAATCTAACGCCAACTTTAATTTGATAAAGAGGTCGCATATATACCCATCATTCCTATTTGTCTTCTTTTGTAAAAGAAACAAGGGAAGGAACAAAAGGCGAATGCAGGATGGTAAATCTTAATTTGTCAGCTAATGGTATCTCTTTAATATCCACTGGAGGAGCATTTATATTTTTATGTCTTTCTATGGGTGATAGCATAGAAATTTTTTGCTCACCGTGTAACAAGACGTAACAAACAAAACGACAGAAACCCATCAAACTCATGGGATCCACGTAGCTAGTCATGAGCTCCGCTTGAATGGTTGGGAACTTCTCTTGCCAATTTATCTACATCCTAGCAACAAAGTAACAACTTTATTTTATTATTTTGAGTTTCGAGTATTGTAATTAACTACCTTTTATTTTATATTTTGGTTTTGTCTTGGAAGGTGGCAAATGTGTTTAACAGGATCCTATTGGAGCTCGTTCAACTTTATAAATAGCATTGTGGAGTTAGCTTTAATTACGAATAATGCAAGAAAATAAGTTCAATGTAATTGGAAGACTATATTGTTCGTATGAGGATAAGTAGTATGAAAATAATAGTTTTCTTATTAACGGAAAATGATTCAGTGCTAGTCAAAAAAGAAAATTGTATCAGTACTATAGTATTGATTACTATGATTATCAATAATTATTTCTGTGGGTCTTGTTTTCCCTAAGATTACTAGTACCTATTGTTATGAATTAGTTTCATTTATAATGATTAAGCAATTTTATATAAATAATAGACTATAAACCTCTCGCATAGTTCGATGCTAATAAGTATCTTAATACATACATAACTATGCCTAAAAAGTCTTAGTCTTGCTCAATCAATTCGCAACATTTACCGAAGACTTCGAGGTTAAAATGCATTTCTGACGCAACTACTTTGCAAAATATTCACTTTGCTAAAAAAAGAGCTTGATGGATTCGAACTTTGAAATTCTTAAATTGATGTTCATAATGTCTTTGTTTTATCTTGCATACTTTTAAAGATTAAGTAGATTTTTATGTCGATTATAGTCCTTTTCAAACTGTGGTGCATTCCCACTGGTGAACTAATTAGCATCACATGCTTGTGTTTTAGCTTACAAATAGTAGATTTTCATCTATTGCATTATGTATCAAAACTAATATTGCCATATTTTTTGATTTGATTACTTTAATATATTCACAATATAACAATATTTTATTGGGATATTTTTCGAAATTAAAGATTTATATTCCAAAAGTAAACATGCATTCACCTTACAAAAGTTCAATCAAGAGATTAAACTTGAAGTAACTCTCATTGACAACCTATACCATTTAAGAAACAAAAAGAGAGATATTACCAATTTATCAGCCTACATATTGCTATTGGTTAGCCATTGTTTAGCTTAGTCCCCATCTAATTACAACAGTTTTAGAGAAACTTGTTAAGCTGAATTTGGTCCACAACAACTCCTTTATCTTGTATAATGTGTTGGATTTGAACGTATAAAAGTCAATTTGTTTCCTTTTGAATCTTCTAAAATTTCTCTGATTCCATACTTCATAAGCTATTATGCTCAATGCTAGCTTTAGGAGCAATTTGTCATCTTTAGGCAGTAAAGCTTTAGATATTTTCGCAACTGTATTGTTTCATATTGTTTCTTTGCTTGAGAAGTTACAAGCTTTCTGAATAATTCACCAAAATTCATTGGCGAATGTGTTTTGGAAGTGTAGATGATCTTTGGATTTTAATACCATGTTACATAGACTGCATTGCAAGTTATTGTTCATGCTGGTCTTTACCTTATCAGCAGGCTTAGCTTATTGGGCGTTATGAGCTACAAGATGAAGTTCATTATTAGGATATGACCTTTAAACCACATTACCTTATGCTAAGGCACGTTGGGATGTTTTCGCTCAAATAGTTTGTTAGCAAACTTGTTGGTGAATTATTATAGATTATGTCTAGTCCAAATCATCTCATCTTTTGTCTCTCTCTTCAACTTGTAACTAGCTAATGCCTCTATCAAGCATTCAATACCTTATGCCCAATGTCCTAATTATTGTCTTTAGTTAGCTCCTCAACTTTGGAATTGGGCTTTAGCATATGCCTGAATTGGAAAATGTTAGGTATCAGGTATAGTGAATCCTTTTTACTCCAATTATCAAACCAGAAGCTAGTTTGTTTTCCATTGCTTATCAAACTCTTAATCTTCTTACAAACACCTCAACTAAGTTTCAATATTTGATGGAAGGTCTATGATATGTTTTGATTTGTTTAGAACTTAAAAATTTGTCTCTTTTTAAGTGGTAGGTATGCATCTTTTTGAACCACACGTTCTCTTTATCAATAAGCAATTTTTAGACTCTCTTAGGTACAAATGTTTTGCTAGAGGTCATAACGGATTTGATGCTAAGTCACACTTACAGTAATTGTTTACATTTCTCATTCCATGCAACCTTAGAGCCTAAGTTATTATATCCATCTCCATTCCATAACAAATTTCTTATTAGTCTTTTAATGTCTTTAATAATATTCTTAGATAGTACCAGATGTTGTATCTAGTAGGTATACATATTGCATAAGATAGAATTTATGAGTTGCAATCTTCCAGTATAAGAGAGACTTTTGTTACATCATTCATTAATTCTTCTTTCTATTATCTTAAAGAACTCCTCGCAATCTCCAATAGTTATTGGAACTCTTAAGTAGGTAAAGAGAGGCACCTGAAATTGAAAGCATATATGGATAATATAATGAATCTTTTTAATTGTTAACTTCTATTAATAATAACTTATTAAATTTGTGAAAGGGATTTAAGATGGTTGAGACTAATTCTAGGTCTATTTTGCAAAAAATTAACAGGTCATCAATAAATGTTAGGTTAAAAAGCTTCGATTTCACATATTTTCCTATGGTATTTGAAAGTTGTATTCTCTTGAATGTTGATGGCTATAAGTTTAAGTCATGTCTCCAAAAAAATTATTTAAAGGTATAGGGACAAGGGATCAACTTGTCTTACCCCTTTTTTACTTTGAACTCATTATGTTTGTTCTCTATTTTCCATTACACTAAAAGAAGTAGTAGTTATACATTGTTTTATCTAGTTCAAGAACTTTACAGGATTACAAAGGCTTTTAGAGAGTGAAAAAGAAAGTCTCAATTTACTAAGTCAAAAGCCTTTTTAAAGTCAATATTCAGGACATATAGTTCCCATGTCCCCTTTCTTTAATATCCCTATAATAGCTCGTACACAAGGAGGACATTATCCCCTTTGTTCCTGCTCCTATTGTATGCTCTTTGCTTCTTACTTGTGAAATAGCCAATTAACTATTTCAGTTTTTATACCAAGATGCTTGAGATTATTTTATATAGAGTATTGCAACATGAAATTGGTCTAAAGCCCTTCAGTGTGCTTAGGTCAAGAATCTAAGGGACCAAGCATATATGAATCTAATTTATCTCATTTAGCATGATCCTAATGTTGAAAAACTCTAGTATTGCCTTATATATATGATACTTAGACAATTTCTAGGTTTTTCTCTATAAATAAACATTAAAGCCATCCAAATTAAGTGTTTTATGTGGATTCATATTACTTAATGGTTGGTCTATTTCTTTAGTTTCAATTGCCTTTTTTTTGTTAGACTAGATGTAACAACTCCCTTTATAGTTTAGATCATCAAGTCCCCTTAGATATGCTTTGAAACCTAAACAAGGTAACTTGATTCATAGTTCTCCTTCAATTTTAGTGTTAAATAAAGTGCAATTAAAGTCACCTATTAGGAACCAGGGATCTTAGATACTCGACAACATATTACAAAGATCCTACTAAAGCAACTTTCTTTGGAAAGCTATGTTAGCTGCATGTATGGAGCTTATGAGAAGTTTCTTACCTGAAAGTCTCAAGGCAATCAAAATATATATGGCTTAAGAATTAGATCTATAGCACTATACCATAATATATTTAGGGTTGTAGCCTTCAATCATCCTTTCATTTTATTGGAATGCATCATTAGTAATGATTCTCTAATTTTTCTTAACAACGCAAAGCCTCTTTGATTTTAGTCTCCAAAAGGCTATATATGAATGGTTTTATTGCTTTAAGGTAATCATTGACAACTTGTGTTGGCCCCCAATTTTTTTTCTTCTCTCTTGATAGATGAGCATGATTAGGTTTATTTGGGATCTTGTTATATCAGTGTACGTTAGAATTAGGTAGCCTGTTTATGTTAATGAGATGTATGTTACATAGGTGAATTAGATTAAAGTTAAAGTGATAAGTTACATAAGGGGTACTTTGGGGAGATCCCTTAAGTGGGAAGGCTTTGAAGGAGGGCCAAAATAGGAAGAGGAATTTATTGGTTTGCATTTTAAAAGCCAAAAACGTGATGAGGAAAAATAGAATGGAGAAAGCATAAAAGTAAGAAAGAAAGTAGAGAGAGTGTTGTGGGTTTAGAGGGAGAAAAGAGTTTCAAGCTAGGTCTTGATAGCCATGAACATGCATCGTACATATATGTGCATTAATGAGTATAATTGTGCAAAATTTTTAATGTGTGTGCAACGTATTGAATAAATGGGTTGCGCAGGCTAAGAGTTCGCAGTCAGACGTTTCCAGAATTTGGATGCAAATGCTAATCTGGAGCGTACTGTGAGTAGACCGAGATGGTTTCATTTCACCTTTATTCTATTTTGTTTTATTTT
>JANZLF010000002.1:24285892-24297915 GCA_026546835.1 Erythroxylum foetidum
CTCTAACTCATAGTCATCGCCACATCATCCAAGAGCTCCCCACGATCTCTATCCGCTGATGATGCAATGTGATCTCGCCGAAGCCCACTATCACACTAGTCTGATCCAATGTTCCCACAACAAGTCCGCGAGTTGTAGTCCATTCATTCGAGCATGGGCTAAGTCAATCTCCATAAGGTCCGATGCTCTACCAAAATTCGCACCAAGTCCGATCCCACTCGCCCGTATTTACCTTAGTGTTTTCAACACAGTCTATCCGCACATAGGTCTATCAATGCACGTCTATGGATAAGTCCATCTTCTATGTCGGCCTCACTCATGGTGCAATCTCATCGCTCCATGACTAAGTCACAAGTCACAATCCGAGTTAGTATACAAAACCTCACCCATTTATATACCTTCGAGCTGCCTCGCCAAAGTTAAGTGTTTAGGCATCTCATCTCGCTCGCATGCTTTCGTGCATTCTCGCGGGTCTCATACACCTTTGTACCAACTCGCAAGACTTTTCCTTATTCCTCGTCAACACGCCTTTCTCATGCCAACTTACGTGCCAAGTATTAGTCAAGGCCCGCTAACACTCGCATGATCCCGCAATTTGAACTTAGGGGTCTAACACTTGTCTTGATGGTTTATAAAAAATAAAAGCTCCCATCCTGAAAACCCATTGTACGTTCAGCTTTTTCTGCAAATATGTGTTCTTGATTTTGTTATAATTGTGTTTTTAGTTGCTATGATTTTCTATGCGTTGGAGAAGGAGAACGTTAGTTGTCACCTTGCACACGTCAGACAATCTCCCACAATTTCTTTTTATTTTTTATTTCATTTTTATGTTTTAAATCTTTAATTTTAATTAATTTATTTTAATTGGATTAAATTGGATTATATTCTTAATAAAATTAAAAATTTTCTATTTTTTGAAAAATGTTTTCAAGGAGCAATTATTGTTAGGAAAATTTTGGATTTTAGTTTAATTTTTCAAGGAGTTAAATTATTAAATTAAATAAACTATCAAAATGATAATTAGAATCAAGCAAATATTTAAAAACTTTATTTTTATAATTAGATTATACTCCTTCCTATCCAAAATAAAAGTCGTTTTAGAGAGATTTTAATTGTTCAAAATAAGTGTTGTTCACGATTTTTCATGCATGTTTATAATTTTATTTTCAAAATTACCATTTAATTTCTCTCACATCCTAATTATACAGATTACATTTTCAAGACAATTTAACATGAAATTAATAAGGGTATATCAAACATTTCAGTAGCTTTCTTAATAAGTGTGTATATCTCTAAAATAACTTTTATTTTGGATAGGAGGAACTATTAGATAACTAATATAATGAGATTATCTTAATTAAGATGAGATCTTAATTTTATTGAAGTAATTATTTCTCTTAGTATGATTAAGGTTAATAATTAGATTGATTCCTAATTAATTATAGCAAATTAGTTTCTAAACTTAGAATTAATTAGTTTCAATTAGATTGAAATTAATTAATTAGACTCCTTAAAACTAAGAAAAATGTTTTCTTACGTTATTCATAAAGTTGTTTCTTAGTTAAATTTATTTATTTCAATTTAATTGAGATAAATTAAATTTATAATTTTATTTTTTAGAGAATTATTATCCAATTTATTTAGAAATTTTTTCTCTATTTATGAATAATAAGTTTCTTGATTTTTTAGAAAAGATATTTTTCTTGATTAAAATGTGAAAACTGTTTTCATTTATTAATTTAAAAATGAAATTTCTTAATATTTTTTTAAAATAGTTTTTGATTTATTAAAGAAATATTTTGTAATAAATTAAGAAATCAATGTCTAAATAAAATAATATAAAGGACTTTCTTAGTTAAATTTTAAAAGCATTCCATTTAACTTTGAAAGTAGTTTCCTTTTGATAGTAGAAAATAGTTTTCTAATTAAAGAAAATTTATTTCTAAATATAATGGAAATAGTAATTTTTGATGAGATTGAAAATAGTAATTTCTAATTAGATTGGAAATAGTTTTCTAATTAGATTAGCATATGTTAGTTATATAATTTGGAAAAAGAAGTTTTTCTCAATTATAATAAGTAAGTAGAATAATTTATTAAAATTTGATTTCAATTTAGTTTTGTTAAAGGAGTCAAGATATATTGGAAATAGTTTCCCATTGGATTTGAAAATTATTTTCAAACCAAATTAAATTTCTATTTAAAATAGGAATTTGGTAATAGGAACAGTTTATTTAGGAATCAATGAGTTTAATCTAATTTAATTTTTTCAAAGAGTTGGAAATACTATTTTAGATTATGAAGATAAATAACTAAAATCAAACGAAGCTTGATATTTCATGCATTTAATATGGTTATAAGTGTATAAATTGCATACTTTATCAATATGTTTGAAATATATATATATATATATATATATATATATTTTTGGATGCATGCTAAATTGTATGTCTTATATGTGTGATATTTTATATGCAATTTTGTGTTTGATGAGACAAATAAAATTAAATCCTTTATTAAAATATTAAGGACACATGGAGAACGCGATTGTTGTCTTCTATTGTTATAAGAGTAAATCATACTGATAAAGCAAATACACACAAGAGGGGGTAAATTGTGTGTGAATTAAAAAATTTTCATAAGTTACTTTCAATTCGTATAAAGATAGGAGCCTGCTAAAAATTAAAATAATAGAAGCCTATGAAATGATAAGTGCCTGCTAAAGTATGAGTCATGTTGAAACAATAAAAAAAGCGGTGTTAAAAAGAAAAGAATTGTCAGCAAGTTAAAAACAGAAAGAACCTATTATAAAAGTTAAGGAGCCTCTTACCGAATTAAACACACAGACAATATAATGTAGAAATATAAAAGGTAAGCAGAAAGAGAGAAGAAGGATGTAATTGATTTATATTAGTTTGGCTTACAAGCCAAGCCTACGTCCAGTCCCTAAGTATTCAACTTGAGTGTTTCATTATAAAATCAAGTGGTAATTTAACGAGTCTCTCCAAGCTCACAAGTTAATATTTTTCAAGGTTCTTCAAACTTTCACACTTGTAGTATTTCACTAGCCTCTACTAGCTCTTAAATAAAAAAGAGGCGTGTGAGCTTCAGTAATCTCTTTACAGAATTTCAGTTTCTAATGCACAAAAGAATTTTTTACAATGATATCACTTTCAGGAATGTATATATTTTTGATGAGTTGTGACATTATAGCTTCGCAAGCTTCTGAATCGTTCCGTTCATGTTTATAATTGCATTAGCTCTTCCTTAAATAGTTAATTTTTTCAACTAGCCATTGCTTCATCTTGCATCCTTAATTAACTCGATAGAATTAAATATAAATAATTTCAATGTTATCTTTGCCAAAAAAAATCTTCCAATAATCATGAAGCTAATATACGTCCTTAGTAGGATCTTTTCGGATAAACCATTTCTAATAAGGTAAATTCATAATGAAGGTTTCTGCAAGAAAGAAAACATAATTTTTATGATTGTATTTCCTTTGAGAATAAGACCTTTATTATACAAGGAAATAAATCTAATTTAAATTTTGAAATATTATACAGTTATCATCAAAATCGTTAATCATAATCTTTATGCTAGCAATCTCCCCCTTTTTTATGATGACAAGTAATAATAGACATATTTTTCAAAATTCAAAAAGATAATAAATGATTTCGAAAAGATACATGTGACTTTTATATGTTCAAACATAATTAGAAGGAGCTTGTCTCTTAAGAAAGGAACTTATTGTTTATATATAACAGAATTTCCCAAGTTCAATAGCATAATTAATCATATATAATCAAGACAACATTAAGCAATATGCATTAAGAAATATATCATCATATATGCAAAAATATGCTCAAAAATGTACACATAAACTCTCTCCCTTTTGCATTATCGAAAAATAATAGGGAGGAAGTGAAAAGAAAAAAATAAAATAAAATTAACACAATTTAAGGATTTTTCCTAAGGAGAATTTGCAAATTTGAGACTTGGTTTTGAATATTGTCAATTTGCTCGTATATTTGATCTTGATTTGCACGAATGTCCCTCTACAGTTGTAAAATATTCATACTATTTATGTCCAGAGGAGGGATAGGAGCTTGTTGCTCTAAAGTAGGACCCATAATTTCTAGTATCCTTTCAAACCTCTGCTCTGAGATAGGACCCACAATTTCTAGTATCCTTTCAAACCTTTTTTCTGAGACAGGACCCAACAAGTCTGCTACTCTTTCTATTTTCTTCTCCACCCAAATGTTTTCTTTCAGCTTATACCAGAACTAGGAGGGAATAGAGGAATGAAACTTGTCAGGCTCATATCACATCATATTGTCAAAAGGAATACCAAAATATGTGAAGATCTTAGTTAACAGTATTCCATAAGGCAAACCTCCAGTAGTGTTCTTATGATTTCCCTATCATAAACTTCATAATATTTACTGGGAGATTCATTTTGTTATCCTTCAATAGATTGTATATTACATAGGTATCCAAAAGACTACATCTTTCTACTGAGCTACTTCTTAGAAAAATTGAAGTAGCCGATATTGATGCAAGGCATCTAGGCAATAGGTCCAGATTTCTACACATGAGTCTCCCTTCATAGGCATTCTTAGTATACTGACATATAAAGTCCACAACATTTCCCAAATCCAAATCAGCAATGTCCTACTTATGGCAAGGAAGATCAATCCTACCTATGGAAGCTATATTCAAAATGTTCCCTAATATATCCTTTGTTATCAAGATCTAACATTCCTGCACCAAGGATATGATTGTTAGCTTTACATCAATTTCTTTTTTTGTATGTTTGTATAAAAATATCTTACTAATTCATCACACACTGTATCATCCAAATTAAAAAAATTCTCCCAGACAACAACAAAAAAGAAAGTAGATAAAGGCATATCAATATCATCGAACCTGTGAGGAGGCATAATGTGTCTAGCAACCACATTTCTCTTCTTGTACCACATTTCACAGCGGGCTTCAACTTCTATTGATTGAAATGATTTTATTTATGGTCACAATTTTCCCTTCTTGTGGACCATGAGTTTTTTATACCTTTTTGCTCTAAGGATTTCTTCAAACAAGTCCTGTTTTATAAATAGCTCATCACTGATGATGACTTCCTCAATGTTTTCTTCAAGCATAGACTCTTTGTCTTTTCTTTTCTCTTCCCTTTTCCTTTTTTTTGACTCATTGTTTTCTTTTGCTTCAACACTTTCCTTTTGTAGGGCTTGTGTTGTAACAAATCCTCTGGTCCGTGTTCTTCTTTCCAACTGAGAAGGTTCTTCATCTGAACCATCGTCATTTATTACATAGTACTCTTTAGGCCGAGCAGGTTTTTGATCTTAACCATCGTCATTTATTGCCCAATGCTCTTCAAGCACTTTCTTCTCTTTGCAACCAGGTTTAGGACTTTCGAAAGTTTTTTTCAGTAGGAATGGGTTAGGAGAGAATAGGCAAATGAAATCTCCCATTTTTCAGTAACTCCTCCTTACTATAAGTCTATTCTTCTTCTTCACTTTCTTGTTTCTTTTCTTTTCCTCTTTCTTCTTCTTCTTCTTCTTCTGAGTCAAAAGTATATCGTTTTTTTATTGTTTCTTTTTTTTTATCTGAATAGAAATCAAGATAATCCATAGACAACATAGCAATAATCTTCCTTTTCCTATCTTTTATGATCTCTTGATTGGGTATTTCTGTAGGTTTAATGTTTGAGGAGATAGAAACAGGTTCGGTAGCAATATCCAAAGAACCTATAATGGTAGAAAAATATAAGGAATCAGAAGTATAGGTCTGTTCAAGATGAGGTGTTTTGTCATACTAGAAGTTGAGGCCAAAAATTTATTCTGTCCTTTTAATTTTGTTCTTGCCATTTTAGGAAAGTTTGGTGAAGTTTGAGAGGAAAAATAGGAGGCAATGCAAAGAGTTAGGGTACAGAGAGAATAATAGGGAAGATGAGAGAAATTTACTTAGGGAATGCTAAGTGATTCTTAAATGTTGATCTTATGAGAGGATGAGTAGACATATATACCAAAAGAGGAAGTGTAATCGGTTTCGTATCTTCTGACAGGTACATACGTAGAGTTGTCAGATTATACATGAATTTTTACAAAGGTTGGAATGGCACCATTAATGACTTTCTATGTACGTGTCACTTAGAATGTTAATCCGAGAGAAGCCTTAAAAAGAAGAGGACCCTTCTAAACTCTAAGGGGCCTACCAAACTAAGAGAGAATTTCTAAGGAAATAGAATATAAAGAGCATGTTAAACGAAGTGCAAAGACAAGTAAAAGAGAATATTTATGCAGAAATAATATTAGAGAGTTTGCACATACCACGCTCTTTTTTTACCACTCAAAATCTATCTTCAGAAAGTGGCTTGATGAAAATGTCAGCTACTTGATTCTTAGTATTAACATGCAAAAGATCAATGGTTTTTTCTAAAACATGATAAGAAAATGATGCTTGATTTCTATATACTTAGTCCTAGAATGATGCACAGGATTTTAGAAAGATTTATAGTACTCGTATTATCACATAATATAGTAATATGAGAAAAGTTTAGAGAAAAATCCTATAGTTGATGTTTCATCCATAAGATTTGAGCACAATAACTGGCAGCTACTATGTATTTGCTTCAGTGGTTGAAAGCATTATGCAATTTTGCTTATTGTAGGACCAAGATAATAGACATCCTTCAAAAAATTGACAAAGACCACTTGTACTTTTTCGATCAACTTTATCACCTACATAATCTGCATCACAATAGCCCAGTATGCCAAATGAATTAGTTTTTAGATACCATAGTCCAAAATCTATAGTTTCGTGGGGGTATCAAAAGATTCTTTTAACTGCTTGAAGATGAGTTTGATTTAGATTTGATTAAAAGCGTGCATAAAGACACATACTAAACATAATGTTTGGTCTTGAGTTTGTAAGATATAGTAATGATTCAATTATTCCTCTATACTTTGTTTCATCTGTAGCTTTGCCTTCATCGTCTTTGTCAAGTTTAGTTCTAGTGTATATTGGAGTACCTTTAGTTTGGATTCTCAAAATGATATTTCTTGATGAGATTCTTTGTGTATTTGTCTTGGCTGATGAAGATTTCTTTTTTGTTTTTCTGATTTGTAATACGATAAATAATGATGATTCTCCCATCATGCTCATTTCAAACTCCCCCTACATTAATGCTGAGAATTCTTCATAAAAGAATGGATTAGTAGCATCAAATATTATGTCATCAACCTATAATTACACTATAAGTAAATCATTTTCTTTTTTCTTAATAAATAAGGTTTTATCGACCTTTCCTTTTTCAAAGTTGTTCTCAAACAAAAATTTACTTAATCTCTCATACCATGCTCTAGGAACCTGTTTTAAACCCTATAACCCTACAACCCTACAAACCTACTACACACTCAAAGCACCATCAATCTTCACCCATGAACGACGATAGAGGTACGGTGGATAAGATGACTGTTGTTTCAGAGGAAGGGGTGCTTCCTGTATCGACTGAGGACGAGGATATCAAAGGTATTATTTATGGCATCAATGATCTTGCCGTTGATTCCTTTGACAATCCTCCTTTCTGTTTGGTTGGGCGATTCCTCACTGATCATATAATCAACTACAATGCTATGGTGCATACGTTGGCCTCTTTGTGGCGACCAATCAAGGACCCCAAAAATTATCGGATGATCGTTATCTATTCCAGTTTTTTCATGAGGTGGATGTTCATCGTGGCTTAGATATGTCACCATGGTCCTTTGATAATCAAATACTCATCTAGGATAAGCTTGGGGCTACGCAGAATCCTTTGGAGATTCCTTTATTCTTTATTCTAGTTTGGGTCCAAATCCATGGTCTTCACTCCGGATTTCGATAGGCGAGGGTGGCATCTGACGTTGGAAATGCTATGGCGAAATTCATGCATGTCGATCCTGATAATTTTAGTGATCTGTGGAACTCTTATTTGAGGGTGCGAGTGCAACTGGATGTTCAGAAACCGATTAAGGAATCAATGCGTTTGAAAAAAGAAGGAGGTGCATGGTGCACCGTGACGTTTGTCTATGAGAGATTACCTATGTTTTGTTTGATATGTGGTTTTATGGGACATACAGATAGGTTTTGTCCTCGTCTCATTGATTTCCCTCCGGGAAAGGCAATTCGGAAATACTCACCGAGTATTCGTGCTCCGACACACCATTCACAGCCATCGTTTGGCTCCAAATGGCTACGCTCGGCCCACCCAGCTGGGGTAGATTGGGATCCTAACTCCAAGGATTTTGAATAATCTGCAAGCGATGTGAATGCTTCCCAATATGTCAAGAATTTGGTAATCTCGACAGTTATGGTAGATGGAGATTCGGTGCAATATGGGAGTCATCATGTTGTTCCATCTTCAGGGAATCACAGGGTAGATGTTGAGACAATTAATGTGTTTGATTCAAAAAGAAAGAGATTGGGCTTGGATCATTTGCAGAAGGCTTAGGATGTTGCATCTCACGAGAGCATGTCTATTGATCCCAAAACATTAACGGTGACATCTGCTTCCCATACGCGCCGACATCGATGAGTTGTTTGAGCTGGAATTATCATGGACTGGGCAATCTACGAGCAATTGAAATCTCCAATTTATTGTCCAACAAAAAAGACCTATGTTTATTTTTCTCATTGAAACTTTGTCATTGTCTTCGAAAATTTCATAAATAAAGACTCTTTTGGGTTACGATGATTTTGTAACGGTAGATTGTATTGGTCACATTGGTGGCCTTACTTTAATTTGGCGTGCTGTTTCTTCTATTTCTGTTTTGAATTTATCTTTGCAGTGTATTGATGTGGAAGTCCTGGTTGAGGATGTTGGTAATTGGAGAATCACAAGTTTTTATGGGCATCCTGATCGGAGTCGGCATAGGGAATCTTAGACACTTCTTCGTAATCTAGCCGACTGTAGTAGTTTTCCTTGGGTTTATATCGGCGATTTTAATGATATTTTAACATCGCATAAGAAGCAAGGGGGTAGGAGACAACCTCACCATCTCATGTAGGGCTTTCAAATGACTATTCTTGATGCTGTACTTTTTTATTTTCCCATGGTTGGTTATCAATTTACTTGGGATCACCGACGGAATACTGATAATTGGATAGAAGAAAAATTGGACCGCATTTTGTTGTTTGAGGCATGGAGTTCTTTATTTCCTTATGCGCAACCTACCTCTTTGGAAACCTCGACCTCGGATCATCTTCTAATACTGCTTGAGATGCGCACCTTTGTTTTACGTACATGACCCATCCATTTTTGTTATGAGAATAGTTGATCTAAGGAGCCTAACTGTTGTGCGGTAGTATAGAATAGCTGGGAATCTTCGGTTGGGGAGGAGGTTCAGGATTGATTATCTCTTTGTGGTCAAGCTTTGTATAGGTGGGGTCTGGACTTGCAGGACTTTAAGAAAGGAGAGATGGAAGACAGTCTTCGGCTGATTAAGAAATTTCAAGGTTCACGTGTTCTGCAGGATTCTGAAAGGTTTCATGCGGCTAATCGTAAGTTCTTTCAGATTTTGCATGAACGAGAAATCCAGTGAAAGTAATGGTTGAAGTTCTTTTGGCTTAAAGATGGTGATTCTAACACGCGGTTTTTCCATTCTATGGCAACACATTGTCAGAAGAAAATTTCTTTCTGTCGATTTAAGGATGTTTTAGGTCGGTGGATTGATAGTGCGTTGGGTTTGGAGTCTCTGATCTCTTCATACTTCACTGAGTTGTTTACAGCTAACCCCGGTGATCTTGAACAGGTGGTTGAGTTAATCCCTCCTTGTGTTACTCGTCAAATGAACGAACTATTACATGCTTCTTATACCTCGGATGAGGTGAAGACAACATTCTTTAGTATGCATCCTGACAAATCCCTGGGTAGTGATGGCTTTAATCCAGGTTTTTATCAGACCTATTGGGATATAGTTGGTCCAATAAGTACGGACGCATGTATTGATATTTTAACAAGGGGGACGATACCAGTTCGGTTGAACTAGACAACTCTTGTTCTTATTCCTAAAAAATCTACACCTAAGACTATGGGGGATCTCCGTCCCATAGGGCTTTGCAATGTGTTTTATAAGGTTGTTAGTAAGGTTATTGCTAATCGAATGAAGGTTATCCTGTCGGACATTGTGTCTCCTTCTCAAAGTGATTTTGTTTCCGGTAGACAAATCAAAGATAATAGCATTGTTGCGTTTGAGTTTATTCATTGTTTCCAGAATAAGAGGCGTGGTAATAAGGGGTATACTGCATTTAAAATGGATATTAGTAAGGCATATGATCTTATGGAGTAGAGTTACAATTTGGTTTTTCACAGCATTGGATTAAGTTGGTAATGGAGTGCGTCACCACAGTTAAGTATTCGGTCCTGCATAAGGGGAAATTGTTGGGTCCTATCCATCCTTCCCGTGGGTTACATCAAGGGGATCCTCTTTCCCCGTATCTTTTCATCCTATATGCTGAAGGTTTATCAAGATTAATTTCAGATGCGATTTCATGGAATATGTTGCATGGTTGTTCGATTTGTCGAGGTGCTCCTACTATATCACATTTATTTTTTGCGAATGATAGTTTATTGATTTTTAAGGCTATTGGTGAAGAGGCTTCAGTGATCAAGAATTTGGTAAACTTGTATGAGGTGGCTTCAGGTCGTCGATTAATTTCTCTAAGTTATCTGTCTACTTCTCTAAGAACATGGCTTCTCATTATTGGTAGAATGTTTGCTCCCTTCTAAGGGTGTCTGAAATTGATGATTTGGGTACCTATTTAGGTCTTCCAACGCGAGTTGGTATCAATAAGAGACAAATTTTCAAATTCCTCAAGGATCGTATGTGGCACAAGCTTCATTCTTAGAAAAAACGTTTCTTATCGCGTGCTGGAAAGTCAGTTTTGTTGAAATCAATGTTGTAATCTCTTCCTAGTTATGTGATGAGTTTATTTTTAATTCCCAAAACACTTTGTTACAAGCTTCAACAGATTATGGCATCATTCTGGTGGGGCAAAGGTCGGAATCAGGATCGTGGAATCCATTAGGTTTCCTAGGAGAGAATGGCTAGACCGAGAGCATGTGGTGGTCTCGGGTTTAGGAAACTCCATGAGTATAACTTGGCAATGATAGGAGGACAGGCATGGAATCTCTTCACTAAGCCAACTACATTAGCTACCCAACTTCTTAAGGCCAAATATTTCCCCACGTCCTCTTTTTTGGAAGCTCCTTTGGGAAATAGTCCGAGCTATCTTTGGCGGAGTCTGTGGGAGTGTCAGCAGCTTATTCGGAATGGAGCAATTAATCGTGTTGAGTCTGGAAGTTCAGTATCGATGTGGTCAAATCCATGGGTGCCTACCTTGCACAACAACTAGATATTATCTCCACGACCAGCTGTAACGGATGTTCTATGGGTTTCAGATCTAATCTTACAGGGTCGTTGGGATATGTACAAGATTTCTTCGGTTTTTTCAGAGGAGGAGTGTGAGGCAATTCGGTCTATTCCTTTATCAACTCAGTTCATTGAGGATTCATGGTTTTGGATAAATGATTCTAAGGGTCGATATAGTGTGAAGAGCGCTTACAAATTGCTAACTACTTTGCCTTCTGAAGTTTTTCAGTCTAAGGCTGTTTGGAAGCGTTTATGGAGTCTCCAAGTTCCACCAAAAGTCCATAATCTACTATAGCGAGCAATCAACCAAGCTCTTCCAGTCCGAGCACTTCTTCGATAGAGGCATATTCCTATTGATGGTGACTGTCCGTTTTGCCATTTGCATAAGGAGACTATTTTCCACTGTCTTGTTGATTGTGAGGTAGTAAGAGATTATTGGATTATTGCAGGTTTATTGTTGGACCCCGAACTTTTCTCAGGTTTGTGAATTGTAATTTGACATTTAACAAGGACATTGAGCTGACTTAGTCATGTGTAAAGGAAGAGAAATTTATGAATTTGAATGGTTATGTTTAAGGTTTTGGGTGAACAATGCTA
>JANZLF010000002.1:24312791-24323238 GCA_026546835.1 Erythroxylum foetidum
CTATTAAGTGAAAATTAATTAATTAATTTTATTTTATAAAACTAATTAATTTACAAAAATTAGCCAATTAATTGATTTTTAATAAAAAAATTATTAAACTAAATCAAACCGAAAAATTAAAAATAGAAACAAAAAGTTAACCAGTTCAATATTTTCACAATAAAACTGCTCAAATCGGTTTGGTTTTAAAACATTGATATTAAAAGTTGCTAAATTCTTTTATGATGGTTAATTTAACTATTCAACAACAACATTCAGTAAAAATATAGCTGATACTTGACATCTAGAGAGGTTCAATAGTATGCAGCGTTAACCTTATCTAGTAGAGAGGATATTTCCAAGAATTTAACTATTCATGTATCTTAAATAAATTTATGATATTTGATAAAAAAATTCAACACTTCTTACTACATGCATTTCCAAACTTTGAAAAAAAAATTAGAATAGTGAGACTTAGGAGAGTGTGGTCACGTAATTAAGAACAATTGTAAACTTTCAGCAAATGAATAGTGATTCAATTCCTATTTGTATGTTTGATAATTATTTATTGCTTCTAATCAATTCTATTTAGTTATAATATTTTAATAAAAGCTTTTTCCCATAAATGGGGATATTTTCTGAAATCCCTCGTTTTAATTTGATGTTAAATGAACTGAATAGAACCTGATTTCATCTCATTATAAATAGGGCTTTTGTTCCTTTTTTCTTATATATTATCATTTTATGATTTAATCAAAAGAATAACTAATCTGCTATATAATTTGATGATGTGAATGTGCACGTGATTATAGATTGAACGAGAATTATACAGCTCATCTAATGCTCGAAAATTGCGATAATATTTTTTGACAAAATTGATTAATTTTTTTTACAAACATACGGAGATAGCCTTAATAAACATATAAATGACAAATTATTTTCATTTTTATTGAAGGTAAAAATGGTATTATATTATCTTTCATTCTTATTAATGTAACAAACCAAACAATATTATTGATATTAATACAGAAAGTCAAGTTACAAACCAAACATTATTTTTTTTATTTTTCATACCCATCATCATCCCCTTCTACTATTATACCCATATCCAGGGCCGGCCCTGAGTAGGAGTCAGCAGGGCACCTGCCCAGGGCCCTTTATAAGAGGGGGCCCCCCAGCCCCCTCTTTAAAGAACTTTACAAATTACAACGTTTAACGTTGTAGTCTTGTAGAGTTGTAGATAATAAACGTTGATGATAAACCATAAATGTTGTTAAATGACTATAAAATTAATGACTATAACGTTAGTCTTTTTTTTTTTAGAAAGTTTTTACAAACTTTTTTTCATAACGTTAATGATTATAACGTTATTATAACAAAAAAAATTTAAAGTAAAGGCAATTTTGTGGTCCTAACATTTATAAATAGTCCTGAAATATTGAATTATACTTGTACCTTTCAATTGCTTTATTTTTATCAATATATATATTTAAAATACTCCAACCCAAAAATTAGCAGCAACAAATTTTACGAATCTGTCTTCTGAGTTTTGAGTATAATTTAAAGGTAAATTTTCTGATTTTTAATATAGTTTTATTCTTTGTTTTTTATTTTTAATATTAGATATTAAATTTTGCTATTTATTTTTTCTTGAATTACAGATATAATACCATTTATATATCTTTGTAATATATTGTGATAATATTTTTGAGTTTTTATTTGATTCAAAGAAGTTGAAGTCATTAGATGATTACGAATTAAGAAAATGTTGTACTAATTTTACGACGACTTTTTCTCATGATAATGTCTCTGATGTTGATTTAGATGATCTTTTTTCTGAATTAAAAGTATTACAAATGACTTTGTCAAATGAGTTAATGTCATCAATCGAAATATTAGAATTTGTTCAAGCTGTAGATTATTATCCAAATATTTCAATTGATTATCGAATTCTATTGACTATACCTGTAACTGTAGCATCAGCTAAGAGAAGTTTTTCAAGGTTAAAATTATTAAAAACCTACTTGAAGTCATCAATGTCACAAGAAATGTTAAATGGTTCAGCTATGTTATGTATTGAGAAATATATGTTGGACAATATTAATCTTGATAATATTATTAATGATTTTGCATCTAGAAATGCACGGAAAAATTATTTTTCATAAATAATGATCCTCTGTGTATTTATTAGTGTTATGATCATTTAATATTTAGTTGGTTATGTAAACTTATAAATTAAGTAATTTATGTTTCATACAAATATGTAAACTTAAGCAGTCAATTTATTAGGGCCCTTTTTTTAAATTTCGCCGGGCCTATAAAACCATAGGAACGGCCCTAGGAAGAGTAAGTATGAACCAAGATATAAACCTCTGTTTTCAAGGTCCACAGCAATCAGGATAATTATTTTAGGAAAATAAAACATATTTTACGACTATTTTTATATAAAAAAAAATGAGTCCCAAGTTCTGTTGATAATGAAACGTGAAAATAATTGATATTTGCACGTTATTACGGATCAGGTCAGGTCGCCTGGAGAGCCTTTCCTCTGGAGACAGACACGCACATGTATCTTCTATCGTCCTGCCTTCAACAATAAATGCATCTAGTGGCTCACTCCCCGCCTTCTTTCCTTGTTTCTCCTTCTGTACGTTGCATTTACTTATTATTGCTAGAAACTAAATACATTGACATGACAAGTGGAAACAAACCCATTTGAAAGCTTCAACTGCCTCGCTGGAACTGGTTTTGGCAAGATTTGTATGGGTCAGCCCCATTGCCTAATTTATTTTACAGTCAGTCCACTCCACACCCACTCTAGGGAGGGCTGATCCCCTGTCCATTTTCTCCTGTCCTACCCTATCTATTTTGCATCTGAGCCATCCACTCATGTGACCACATGAGTAGATGGCTCAGATGCAAAATGGACAGGGTAGGACAGGGGAAAATAGACAGGGATTTGAGGGGCACTCTAGGTTATAAATTGAATTTAAACACCTGGCAGATGAAAATCTTCGATATCAAACAGTTTTACATTTTACAACTACTCCCATCACTTAAAAGCTCTGCCACAATTCTCACTTGATCCATGCTGTAAACCTTTGGAAGTTTCTCCTTCCTTCCCAACTAAATTCTGGGAATACATGCAATGCCCCCTTCCCATGTCCACTTTTGCAGCAAAAACCCAACCCAAGGCTCAAGCTACACTTCCTTGATCGGAGGCATTTTCGTAATAGTAAGGCGTCAACTTCCCGTCCTTATTGACAGGCATAAGCTGCTTATCAGCACCAACTTCTTGCAACATCTTCACTACTCTCCTCATGGATGGACGGTTGATTGGGAGAGGACTCGTGCAAAGAAGACCAATATTCAGGACCTTGCACATCTCTTCCTTGAAACTGGGATCTAGTTTGGGGTCAAGAACATGGTCCACTACTCCTTTCTGATCTAACGTAGTACACACCCATTTGACTAAGTCCTTTTCGCCAAATTCTGGATCAATCGGACGCCTACCTGTTACCAACTCCAGAATAACCACCCCAAAGCTGTAAATGTCACTCTTCTCGTTCACTCGAAGTGTGTATGCATACTCTGCAAAGGAGTGCAGAATCACTGAGTTATTCACATCCATCCTCAACCATTATATATAAATACATTAATGTACAAACTTACAGAAGATTAATAAGAAATCTTTTAGAAACTAAGGCGTTGATCACTGACCTGGAGCAATATAACCGCAAGAGCCTGCAATGACAGACATGGATTTAGGCTTTCCAGCATCATCAACAGCCTTGGCTACACCAAAATCAGCGACCCGGGCTCCGAACTGCCCATCTAATAAGATGTTGTTGGACTTGACATCTCGGTGGACAATCGCAGGAACACAATCATGATGCAAATAAGAAAGTCCCTCAGCAGCATCCATAATGATCTTGTACCTCATTGGCCAATCTAGCAACCCTCCCTTATTACCATGCAACAAATCACCCAAGCTACCATTAGGCATATATTCATAAACCAAGAGCTTGCAGTCTCTAGTTGTGCAGCAACACCATAGCTTAACAATGTTCTTGTGCCTAATCTTCCCCAAAGTTTCAACCTCCGCCTCAAACCCATCATCCTCAACATGACCCTTCTCAACATCGCTCGGTTCACTCTCCTTTTTGGCTCCTCCCCAGAGCTTCTTAACCGCAACTGCCTCACCATTGCCGAGCACAACCTTGTAAACTTTCCCTGAAGATCCGCTTCCTATTACATTATCTTCATCTAGACAATCTAGAATCTCATATTCACTAAAACCCAATTTATGGAAAGACATCAGCGTCCACTTAGATTTGTCTGTCGCTCTTGCCTTCTTGAACCTTCTGTACTTGAGATAGAACCACGCAACACCAACAACGAACACCAGTCCAGCAAACACAAAAATGGACCTCAGCAGCCAAGAATAACCTCTCCCTCTTCTATCACCTCTTCCGTCACACAAGCCTTCCATATCTCCACATAAACCAGGATTCCCCAAGAAGCTATTTTTGTACGTCTCCTTGGCATACAAAGCTGGAATTTCTCCGGATAGCTTATTATTCGACAAATTGAGCTGATTCAACTTCAAGTTCTGCAAGCTCAAAGGGATTTCCCCAGAAAAACCATTACTTGACAAATCAAGATAATTAAGCATAGACAAGTTGCCAATTCGTTCAGGAATCTTCCCCGAAAAATTGTTGTTGGCCAAATTCAGCTCATTCATTTTCTTCCACGAATCAATTCCATCTGGTAGATTCCCAGAAAGCATATTACCATGAAGATCCAGAGTTCCAAGCTGCTTCAGATTCACAATACTTCCAGGCAACGACCCACTGAACCTATTTTCAATCCCTGAAAACTTCAGAAGAGTTTCAACAAGACCAATCTCCTCTGGAATGTTACCAGTAAAATTGTTCCTACCTATAACCAACATGGACAAATTTGCTGCACTACCTATAGTCTTCGCAATTTGACCCGACAACGAATTGTTAACAAGCTCAAGAAGCGAAACATGCGGCAGACCCCAGAATCCAACCGGCACTTCTCCAGATAATTTGTTGAAACCCAACCGAACTCGAGTCAAGCTCCGACAGGCTCCTAAACTCCCTGGTATTTGACCCGAAAACGAATTCTGAAGCATTAACAACTCTTCAAGCTCTCCTTTTTCGCACAAACCCTCTGGAATTTTCCCAGCAAACTGGTTGTGCGAAACGTCGACCAATCTCAGCGGCGAGTTTTTCCCTAGGTCCTGAGGTAACTCGCCGGTGAGCCTGTTCCCAAACAGCCTGAGGTCATACAAAGCCGGCGAGTCCGCAATGCTCGCCGGCAAGTTCCCTTCAAAATCATTATCATAAAGATTCAAACTTTCCAACGGTAACCGACACAACTCATCTGGAATTGGGCCACTGAGCTTATTCATGGCAACGTCAAAACGTCTCAATGCGGTGAGGTTCCCAATCCCGACGGGAAGGGCACCGGTCAACGAGTTGTTGTAAAGCTCAATCTGGACGATGCTGGTCAACTCAGTGAGCGAAGTCGGGATGGTACCTTCCAGTTTGTTACTCCCAAGGTCCAAGTCGGTAAGCTTTTTTAGCCGACCAAGCGAGTCAGGGATTTCACCAACAAGGTTGCAGTCAGTCAGCCAGAGTATCTCTAAATTCGTCAGGTTACCAAGTTCCGGCGGGATCCGACGTGGAGAAAACGGGTTATAAGACAAATTGAGCGTTCTAAGACTGGAAATGCTGCCCAAAAAAGACGGTACAACCCCATCAAAGAGATTATACACAAGAGAGAAAACCTCAAGCTTCTGGAAACGGCCATAGGACAGGGGAATGTCACCGGAGAAGTTGTTTCCAGTGAGGTCGAGGTACTTAAGGTCCGGGATGTCGGGGAGTGTATCAGGCAGGGGACCAGTGAGCAAGTTTTGGGCGAGATCAAGGTGCTGGAGAGTCCGACAAGAGGAGATGTCGGGAGGAAGAGTGGAGTTGAGGCTGTTGTTGTTGAAGGAAATGAAAGTGAGGTTCTTAAGGCTGCAGAGGAGGGTGGGGAAGGGGCCGGAGAGGTTGGAGTCGGAGAGGTTGAGAGAGACAACGGAGGAGGAGGCCGGGTCGCAGAAAACGCCGGACCAGGAGCAAGGGGTGTCGTCGCGGTCGGACCAGGAGGAGAGGGAGGAGTCGGGGTCGGAGAGGGAGAGTTTAAGTTGGTGGAGGTAGAGACCTTCTTGGTTCAGGGAAAGGGATGGTGAGGGGAAGAGTAGAATGAAGAAAAGGATGAGAAGCATTGTTGTTGTTTGGTTGGAATCGGACAACAGAGAGTAGAGAGGTGGAGGTGGGGAATGAGGGAGATGTGAAGTTTTTTTAAGTACGAGTGAAGGGCTATAAGTAAAAACTTGGAACTAGAAGAAGAACTGCAGAGGAGAGAGTAGACAGACAGGGCATTTTGATCGAAGTGTAAGCTTTCAATGATTTCTTGGATGTTTCTTAAAAGTATTTTTTAGCTCTATCTGTATCTGATGTTAAGATAAAATGCACTGTTGCTCATACCAACGATGACACACCTTTCAGACAAAGAAAAAAAAAAGACAACGACACTATCCATCGCTCTTCAACTTGACATTAAGGAAATTAACAAGCAACAAGATAAAATGGTTAGTCCCGTCACATCTCGCGTCCACGACTGGGTGTGGGAGTAAGTTTGATAAAAGTGAGGATTAGCGAAAGAGAATATATTCTCATCGTGGATTTCGGATTCTTAGTCATTCTGTTCAGGCGGCAGTTGCCCGCAATGTGAACTGTGATCTCAATCGGATACAGAGTGGGGATAGAGATAAATCACTAGACACTGACTTTAGAGTTAACTTTTTAATTTTATTATTAAAATTTAACTTGAACTTAATATTTAAAATAATACTTTCATTTCAGACTGGTCTACATGTGTCATCCAATCAAAACGTTTCACCGTCAACGTCAATGCTCGAGCCATATGGTCCTAACATTTCATCGGGTTCTTTCCCTTTCTCGGTAGAGAAGAACATTAAAGCAAAGTTGAAACTTGAAAGCCATATTATCGCTTGCTTTTTTCACTCAAAAGTGGAATCGCTTACTCTAGTTGCTCCTAATATTATCGCTTGCTTGTTACTATTTAGTGTAGTGTCTTGTTCTAAAATTATAATTATTTTGGACAAAGACACTGTAATCTTACATGGATGTAGTATATTGTTTTTTTTATGTTTATTTACAAAATCCAAAATACCTATATGACACGTGTCATAAATAGATCATTATGATCGTCTGAATCCTTACCTTTCTAAAAGAATGATATGGTTGAGAAGGCTGTAACCTAGATCCACCATGATGGGAAAAAGAACAAACTACAACTATCAAACATTTCAAAAAGATCTGTCAGAATCTTTCTTTTTTGAAACTTTCTGATCAGAGACTATCTCTCTATCAGACAGATGTCAGTCAAGCCAATGTAAATACTTCAGAACTATCTACACTTATCCAACAACATCCACCATAGCCACCAGATACCTTTTTGCACTATAAGTATCCCTCTTTTTGTTAAAAATTTCACAAAAAGATTTCGATCATTTTTTCTACTCAATTTTGTAGAATGGCCGACCAATCTTTCTTTGCCTTTACAAAGAAATCTTTTCCACCTCTAACTAGTCATCCTACTAGTGTTTCTAAAATTGTCTCACTTGCTCGTAGTAGTTTATTCTATTACCTAAATCTATTTTTGCATAAACATAATTCCATTGAAAATTTTGTTATGTTCAACATCAAAGCACCATACCTAAATGTGAATCTTCTTCAAAATTCTTTATCAAAAAACATATTATGGTATTTTTGGATATTCTCTACCTTATATGATGTAGACATAATATAGTTGTATAGTTAGTTGTTAGTTGTTAAGCTCTGTTTAGCTCTGTTTTCGTGTCTATATAAACAGTGACTGGGTTGTAAGTTAAATATATGAAAGATACATTTTCTTTCTCTTCTTTCTCACTCCAAACGACGGTTACTAGTTTGTTCATTGTATCAGAGCCTAACGGTTTTCAAGATCTTGAACTAGCTCGATAATGGCAAATAGAGAAGAGGTTCGTTATCGTCCTACAGCCAGTGTTGAGGATGATCCGTATTTCTTGCATGCCTCTGATCATCCAGGTATGGCTCTTGTAACGACGCCATTGATTGGTTCTTACTATTTTAGTTGGAGTACGGCAATTAGAACTTCACTTGAGGCTAAGGATAAACTCTGCTTTATCGATGGAACGTTGACGCCGCCTACTGATTCCATTCAACACCGGAAGTGGAAGAGAGTGGACTCGATGCTTAAATCCTGGATTCGCAACTCCGTTTCTAAGGAACTCGGTGATAGTTTTATCTATTCTCCGAGTGCCAAGCATCTATGGGATGTTCTGGAAAAACGGTTTGGGGTGTGTAATACACCACAGATGTAAGTGCAGAGAGAAATGAGCACTAATACACGGGGAAACAATTCGGTTACATAATATTTCAATAAACTGAATAACTGTTGGGATGAATTTGATAGACTTATGCCTCTGCCTACCTGTGAGTGCACTGGATGTATTTGTTGTCAACGAATGACTGTCAAACTCAGGGAACGTGCAGATGCTTCAAAGTTATTGCAGTTTCTTATGGGTTTAAATAATATCTTTGACAACGTTAGGAGCCAAATATTAAACCTAGACCCTGCACCTGACATTGATAAGGCTTACAGTATGGTGTTACGGGTGGAGAGTCAGAGAGACGTGCATTTGACGTTTTCTTCTGACAGTTTAGACACAGCCTTACTTGCTAAGGCACATAGTTCCAAGGGAGGAGATGATAGGTCTGGAAACAAAAGAAAAGATACTGGTAAAAAATTTGGTCGGCAGTGTGACCATTGTCATAGTATGGGACATACGAAAGACACTTGCTTCAAACTTTATGGGTTTCCCGAGTGGTATGAAGAGCTAAGGAAAAAGAGAGGCTCAAGTACAAAGAAGGCTAGCGCTAACTTGGTTACTGATATGGCGGATACTCCATTTGATGAGCCTGCTCGTTCTGAAGGCAGAGACCTTGGGAGCTTGATGATGCAGATGCAGATATTGCAGCAAGATCTGGCTAAGCTTGTGCAAGGAACGATACCAACTTCCAAGGGAGCAGGAGGCGAACTTGCCAACTTTGTTTTCGCAGGTAATGCTAAATGCACAGCATTACGTGATTTGTCTTTATCTGGTAGGAATGTTTGGATAGTTGACACAGGGGCGTCGAATCATATGTGTTGTGATGCAACTCTCATGAGACAACACCGAAAACTAGACAATTATGTGCCGGTTCAATTACCTGATTTTCGTACCACCATGGTTAGTCATGTTGGTGATATAGTCTTACACCCAAGACTCACTCTTGACAATGTTCTATACCTACCCTCATTCAAGTTTAACCTTTTATCCGTAAACAAACTAGCCACAAATACAAACACTTACCTGACTTTCTTTCCTTCACACTGTTTCATACAGGACCGGAAGAGTAGCAGCATCATTGCTGTGGGAGAGGTGATAGGAACTTTGTACATACTTACTTCACAATCTTTTTATTCTTCTGTAATAAATTGCTATGTGAAAGCTAGTGTAGAAACTATACCAGTACATAGGATTGATAATACTTTGTGCTCTAAAACTATGTTTTCCAACACTTGTATTTCTCCTTCTTTACTGAATAAAGCTGTTGTACTTTGGCATTCAAGACTTGGCCATGCTTCCTTCCAAGTACTAAAACACATTGCGTATATTGATACCAAAGAGCTACCTGATCCTTGTGACATATGGCATTTGGCAAAACAACAACGACTTCCTTTTCCAGTTGGTGCTTCAGTTCATGCTACACAAGTGATGGAACTCTTACATCTTGATGTCTGGGGGCCATATAAGCAGGCGAGTCTTGATTCTTGTCATTATATCTTAACCATTGTTGACAGTTTTAGCAGGGCAACTTGGGTTATCTTGCTAAAATTTAAATCCCAAGTATCTGAAGCTTTGCAAAGCTTTGTTAATATGGTGGAAAACCAGTTTGTTGTTCGGGTCAAACAAGTAAGGTCAGATAATGGAACAGAGTTTCTAAATGATTCTTGTAGAAGTTTTTTCCGTGCAAAGGGCATCCTGCACCAACGTATGTGTCCCTATACTCCGCAGCAAAATAGCGTTGTAGAGAGGAAGCATAAGCACTTGTTGCAGGTGGCTCGAGCATTGCTGTTTCAAGCTAAGTTGCCTCGCAGTTTTTAGGGAGAGGCTATTTTAACTGCAACTTATATTATCAACTGACTACCCACTGCTGTGCTTGATTGGAAAGCTCCTTTTGAGTTGCTATATCACAAGGTCCCCAATTATGCCAGGATGAAGGTTTTTGGTTGCTTGTGTTATGCTACTAACACAACTCCA
>JANZLF010000002.1:24397689-24413092 GCA_026546835.1 Erythroxylum foetidum
CACCCGACTGCCAAAGAGGACAATACCTGGAGTGCTGGTGGTAGAGGCCGGGCTCTACAGTAGCGGTCGCGTGGCCCGAGTTCACGGACCCTACGTGAGGGTGTCGAGAGAACAAACTGAAAGCAAAGGAAAAATTGAAATCAAAGCGTAAGGTCATCGGAGTAGCGTAATCTGATTTAGGTCATTCTTAAATAATGACATCGTTTGATTAATCTTTATTTGTTGTGTTAATTTTGGTTTACATGTATTAATAGTTAAGGATTCTAAAACATGTAGCAAATCACGTCAGCAAACTTAACATAAACATTGAAGTTGACTTAGAATTGAAAAAAATAAAAGTTTGAGTATTTTATTGCTACTTTTTAAAGTTCGAGTTATAATTGAAAAATTGACGAAACTTTGGGCTTTTTTTATAATTAACCCTAGATATAATAAAGATGAATCGCTAAATTTAATATTTATGAAAAATCAAAAGAGGGGACTTATCATTATTATTTCATTTTCAATTTAAGAAAATAAAAAATAATCGAGACAATTGACATGGTGAAGATGGATTGCTAAATTGAACATTATGAAAAACCAAAAGAGGGAACTTATCATTATTATTGCATTTTCAATTTAAGTATGTTTTCATTATCTATAAACCAAGAATTTAAATCTTCATTTCTCAATTTTCTATGTAAAGTATTTTGTTTGGTTTTCATATATATATATATATATACACATATATACATATATATATTACCTTGTTTTATGTGGTTTTTGATATTTTTAGGTAATTGTTCATATTTGACCTTAATATGAGATTTATCATGAGTTAGAGGCTATTTTAGGTAAAAATATAGAGAAAAAAAATAATTTTTAGAGGAACAAAGTTTGACCTGTACTTTTCTTTCAGCCTGTGCCCCGTGTGGATCAAGTATAACAAGCAACATGACCTAGAATATGACTTACAGAAAAACCATGTGGTGTTAATGAAAATTTATATAGCAACGTGACATGGGCCATGACCATACCACGGATAGTGTGCTAGTCAGAAGAGAAACAAGATGATCTATAGTTAGAAGGTATGGTTGTGCTAGATTCGTGTCTCTCTTAGAGGAAATAGGAGTATCCCCAACCTAGATCACGACTATGGCCTAAAAGGTTAAAACATGATTATAGGAATTAAAACATATCTAAAGTGCATAAATAGTAATTTTTTGAGACTTTATTACATTGCACATCTTTCTCTCTCCAAAGGTTATGATTAGTTATGTAAACATTATTTCAATATTGCAAAACTAAACAATATGGATTGTCCGTAATGGCTTACACTAAAAAAAATGAAGCAAATGGTATTTTGTATTTATTTACAAGATTGTAACATTAAATATGGTCATATCACCATATTTAACATAAGTTGTTTGGTTCCTCGCATCTGCCCATAAAACATTCCTCAATCTTCCTTATTCACCACAATTAATTTCGTATAAAAATACATTATCATTTTCTTTCATTCTAATGAACATCTTATACACCACTTTCACATTTCCTTATTCCAACGTCAATCATCTCAACATGTCTATATGATTGAGTCAATCCTTTCATAGACATTTCATGTTTTCACACCCACCCATACTTGTAATAGTATATTGTACATTTGTACATTACCTAATTTTGTAATTATTGCTCAATTTTAGTATACATCTCACTTGGCTATTCACAACTTAATGTCACCTCATAAACCTTGCATTACTTGGAATCAAATTATGGTTGTGCATATTTTCAAACTTTCCTATGGTCCGAATACCTTCAACCAACCAACAACATACCTAATCATTATGCTCAGATGTTCTAATTGATCTTATTTTCATTATATTTAATAGTTATAATTTTTACAATTGACCTCAAATAAAATGTTTTGCTTTTAAACTCTTTATTACCATCTTTTGTTCCTTCCTTTATAGCAACACCAAACCTATAACACCTTGCCTATTTTTGGTATAAATCAGACATTATTTTAGAATTTTTGAACTTCATTCTCATTTGTTATACCCCCTTGTCTTAATGTTCTTCCCTTAAATACATGAGGTAGTCATATTTAAACAACTCTTCTCATTCTCTATTTCATTGCTTGTCTCCACTGCACCACTACCCCACCATATTATACCAAACAAAATGCTACAATATTATGTAGAAAATGTCACTACATCATGCACTATATTATTATTTGTTTTAAAAAATTATTTTTTGTTTTTTTATAAGTTGTTAGGTAAATTATGAAATTAAATAAGGTTGTTTATATAAAAAAATATTTATTAAATTAAAGCAATAAATAAGATGAGGAAAGCACGATGGGTATAAAGCCCAAGTAAGGCACGTCCAATCCAATTCCTGGCACTCAAACTCAAACTCAAACTTAAATCTGAATTCCAATAATAAGGCTCAAAATCCACAACTAAAACAAGCAGCTCCTGCTCCTCCCCAACCGCAAGCATTCAAACAAAACATCAACAAGCACACAGACCAACCAATTCACCAATCAAAAGTGAAGAAGGATGGACCTTTGGCTTTGGATCGAGGAATTTAGTTTTCTTAGGATGAGAAACAAAATTCAATCAAATCAAATCATAAATATATTAATGTTAATGTTATTAACTCCTTGACTTTCAAGCAATTGAAATCGGGTAAACAATTTAAGAACAATTCTCTTCTTCTTCTTCTCTCTCTATCTCTCGGTCCCCCCATTTTGCAAACCCTAATTCCACTCCATTCCGGTTCTGAATCGGAGTCTATGGAGTCCAATTCCGGAGGAGAAACCCCCCAGAAACCCAACAAGGGCGTCGGAAATTCCAACGAAGGAACTAGTAAGCCTAAGCGTCAGATGAAGACTCCCTTTCAACTCGAAACCCTACAGAAGGCTTATGAAAGTCCGTACGCTTACAATCTTTATTGCTTGTTTCTATGCCTTGTTATGTGCGGGAATGCCAATTCTATTAGTTTCTGTTGATTCTTAGTCCGATCTGCTTTTGTTTTTCTACTTCTTTTATGTTGGTTTCGGGGATTTTTCTTTTTTCTTTATAAAGTTTGCCTATTCCTTAATTAATTCGTATGATTTTCATTTCTCCTCCTTGGCAAATTTTCACGCATTGTCATTGTGTATCTTTATCTAGGTATACGATTGTGGGTATGCGTGTGGTGTGTGTATAATCTTTTGGTTTGTTGATATGATTATTTCTTGATTGTTTGGACAGCGGAGACATACCCATCTGAGGCAATGAGGGCTGAATTATCTGAAAAGTTGGGCCTCACAGATAGGCAGTTGCAGATGTGGTTTTGCCATAGGAGGTTGAAGGACAAGAAGGAGACTCCTGCGAAGAAACCACGAAAAGCTGCACCTTTAATGGAGTCTCCAGTGGGTGAGCATAGGGCTGCATGCCCTGAGAATGGTAGTGATTATGGGTCAGGCTCGGGTTCCGGTTCCGGCTCCGGCTCTGGCTCAGGTTCGGGTTCAGGTTCTAGTCCATTTATGGAGCCAAGGAAGATGATAGTTGATGATGCACCAATAATGAGGAGGTACTATGAGTCATCACCACAGTCAGCAATGGAGCTTAGAGCTATTGCCTGTGTTGAGGCACAGTTGGGTGAGCCATTAAGGGAAGATGGGCCAATTCTTGGAATGGAGTTTGATCCATTGCCACCTGATGCTTTTGGGGCACCATTAGGTATATGCAGTTTTATTTACTCAACATCATCCGGTGGTTGTTTATAGATGGATAACTCAGGCGTATTGGTAATGCATGTTTTGTTCTTCCTATGTTTTCCACGTACACCTACTGGATAGGAATTGGTGATCTCTCTGGTTGTTTTTACTTTACTACATAGTTGGTCACTTTTGACAGGTCAATAATATAATGGTTTTGTCACAGAATGTTTTGATACCAGATGTACAACAGTGGGACTAATAACCTATAGAGATCTAAAATGGTGTTCATTAACAAGAGCAAGAGAAGATCTTCCTTAATACTCGTGTCTTTGAATTTCTTGATTTCAATCTAAAAAGTTGGATCACTAGTGGGGAATGCTTATATGTTAAGTGTATAGTTTGCTCTCTACATTATGCTCTATGTAAAGATTTATCTGTTAACACTGTGTTATCTCATTTACATGATCAATGGCAGAGCAGCAGAAGCGGTCGGGCTATCCCTACGAGGGTAAAGCATATGAGCGGCATGATTCTAAACCAAGCAAAGTTAGTTTATTTAATTTGCCACTTCCATCTTTGGCTTTGTATTTGTTTCTTTCGTGATGCGTCAAGCTTTACTTCTGTAATGTTATATGGTTGAATCATCCCTTTACGTCCAATAGCTTGACCAAGAATTAACTGTCATTGGCGAAAATAGAATCTGAATCTGGATTATTCATTGAAGTTGGAAATAATTGAAAGTTTTGGGAGCCAGGGTAGGGAGTTTGGAGGATCATTCTTGAGCTTATATAACACTAGTGAAGTTAGTCCCATTTCTCTGATACCATAATTAGTTTTTAGTTCCATTTTTTTTGGTACCATTGTTAGTCTTCAGCTCCTTTCTTTTGCTGATAAGTCCTTGAGTTCTTTTTTTGATATCTATAATTTTAACCCCTATGATTATTTTCGTCATTGAACTTGTCATTTTGATGTAAGGTAGTTTTAGTATGGTAAGAGCTCTAGTAAAGTTAAGCCTGGAACAAAGAAATGATCTAAGAACCAAAAGATTCCAAATATGCAATAAAACACAAATGTTCTTGTCCATTGAATTGCTTGATGCCAAATCTGCCCTGTCCAGGCTAGATCTTCGAAGACAGTGGGAATCTGTCTACCTACAACTCTCTTTGCCCTTTACCCAAAATTATCCTTCCAGCTCTAAAATTTTTATGATTAGAAGTTCCTTTTCCAACTACTTACTGTAGCTGTCTATTCAATAATATCATAGTCTAAATAGATGCTTTCTCTAGTTTTTATTTTTGCCATGCAGAGAATAATTTGTGTATTTCTATTTTTAACTGTTCATAATTGACTTCTCATCAACTTACTGCCAACAGAGAAGAAGATCATATCATCTCCAGTGCTATTCTTTGTAGTGAAACCATAGACTCATTGCTTCTTTTTTTTTAAATCTTTGTTAGGCCTCTGCAAGATCCCTTCTTGAATACCAGCTTCTCCAGGAACCATCCAATCTTAAATCTGATGTGTATGGACAACTTTCTCAGTCTCCTTATGCGGGTTTGGCTGTTGATAATTTACGGGCTAGACCTTCACCCTTTATACATGGAGATGAACCTTTATCCAGGGGACATGGTGCGCAAGGTCAAATATCTCGCGCTCGTTTGTTGCCTCATCAAGAACAGAATGAGCATGTACTTTTATCACCTCATAGGGATGATGACAGTCTCCTGCAACGTGAATTGTATGCAAACCGTATCTTAGATGCCCATGCTATCGCTAATCCGGTTGTGGGAGTAGACAACCTAGTTGTCTATCCTGATCGACAAGCCTTGCAAATGGATTCTGATTTGCGGATGGAAAGAAAACGTAAAGTATGTACTTAGAATTGATTATAGATCTTATTCTTTTCTTTGCTCGTTTTCCTTTTTTTTTTTTTAAATGTGATTGCAAGTGTTAACTTTTATAATTTATCACTTGTAGAGTGATGAAGCTCGAATTGCTAGGGAAGTTGAAGCTCATGAGAATCGAATCCGCAAAGAACTTGAGAAACAAGATATTCTGAGGCGGAAGGTATATTCTTATTTTTATCAGATTCTACCTGGTGCATAGATCATCAATTGATCCTAACTTTTTGGTCTTTGTCCCTTAGAATGAAGAGAGAATGAGGAAAGAAATTGAGAAACAGGACCGCGAAAGGCGAAAGGAAGAAGAGAGGTTGTTGCGTGAAAGACAGCGGGAGGAAGAGAGACTTCTGCGTGAGCAGAGACGTGAACTTGAGAGAAGGGAAAAGTTTTTGCAGAAAGAGTATATAAGAGTCAGTGGAAAAACTGCTCAATGGCTGTATTACCCAGTTTTACTCCTGAAATTGAAAGTTTTATTGACCTTCTATCTAATTTTGTTTGTTCTAAAGGCTGAGAAGAGGAGGCAAAAGGAAGAGCTTCGTAGGGAAAGAGAAGCAGAGAAGCGCAAAGCTGCTATTGAGAAGGCTACTGCACGCAAAATTGCAAAAGAATCTTTGGACCTTATAGAGGATGAACAACTAGAGCTAATGGAATTAGCTGCTACTAGCAAGGGATTGCCTTCCATAGTTCACCTTGATTATGATACTATGCAAAACCTTGACTTGTTCAGAGGTACTGGATTCTAATGACAGTTAGATAACCTGAATTCGTTTTTTCCCCCTAAAACACACTTTATGCTTGCAAATTCTATGCAAAATGGCCAACCTTGGTTTAGTTAGACACCCTTAGTACTTGGGCAAAGGCGTAGTACTTTATTTTCCTCATGCTTCCGTTTCATGCCAGTCTTATGAGACATAATTGTGGGTTCTAGGCCTTATTCTAAAGTGAAAAAATTTGCTAAACGATCAGAAACAAATACTGCACAAGATATTCTGTAGTTTAGAGGTACCACCAGTCTTTGTTGACATTTTTTTCCCTTTCTGTTAAGGATCTTCTCTTATAATACTACTGTTTTAGAAGTCTTTACATGGAAGTAAGCTTAGCAGAGAACATTTCTTTATGATTATCATGTGGGAGATATGGATACATCACAGTTTTTTAAAGAGTGAATCATGACAAACTTTTTGACAATTATCAGAATGGAAGTTTAATCTCTTAGTCAGAGTTCCCTTGTTTAACTTAATACCTACATTAAAAGGCGTGATAACCTAGTGTGATAATATGCAACTTTATTTGGGAAATGCAACTCCCTTGGAAGTCGATTCCTATCTTTTTTGTTTGGGCTTTTGCGTGCTACCCTCACTAATATTTCTCTGCCAACACATCCTTTCTGCTTTTAGATTCTTTGAGCTCATTCCCGCCTGACTCTGTGAAACTGAGGAAGCCGTTTGCTATTCAACCATGGATGGACTCAGAAGAAAATGTTGGGAACCTGTTGATGGTATGAACTGAGATCATCTTTATTTCTTTCTTTTCTGTCCCTTTCTTTTTTTTTTTTTTGCTTGACTAGAGAGTGCTTCAGAGAATTGAAGAAGTGCTCTGATGGACAAGCTTTAGTGCTTATATTCTTAAGGGTTTGCCAAACCAAACCCATACTAACGTGCGCAATTGTTGGGGTAGGTTTGCTGAATCAAACTCATACTAACGTGTGCAGTGGTTGGGATTTGGTTGTGCTACTATGTGAAAATTTTAAACTTTTCCTTGTCATTTTTGTTCATTGTATTAGTTTGAAGACACGAATAGTTAATGGGATAATTTTGGTTGTGAAAAGCTTTATTTGTCTTTTCCAGGTTTGGAGATTTTTTATAACTTTTGCGGACATTCTTGGCTTATGGCCTTTTACACTCGATGAGTTTGTTCAAGCTTTTCATGACTATGTGAGTTTTGTTTTACTTCTTTTCTCTTTTTATGATTCAAATTATTGCTTCTGGCAGTTGAGATTTTCATATTTTGGCTTTAGGATTCAAGGTTATTGGGCGAGATACATGTTACTTTGCTGAAATTAATAATAAAAGATATTGAAGATGTAGCCAGAACACCATCTTCTGGTTTAGGAACAAATCAATATACTGCAGCCAATCCTGAAGGTGGACATCCGCAGATTGTCCAAGGGGTAATCCCTGTAATACTGTATTTTTATTATTCCATCTTTTAGAGGTTCATATTGATTTATTTAATGAACATTTTCTATAATAAATCAGGCATATATGTGGGGCTTTGACATACGCAACTGGCAACGACACGTGAATCCACTTACGTGGCCTGAAATATTTCGACAATTGGCATTGTCTGCAGGATTTGGACCGCTCTTGAAGAAAAGGAGTTCAACATGGACATACTTTGGTGATAATGATGAGGTTTTAATATAATTTATCCCCGTCAAAGCATAAGAGTAACAAGCATATTATTGTGGTTATGAATAATAAAGCATGGAATTTGGTATGCAGGAACTTAAATTAGCTGGAACCTTAGATCTAAAGTGAGGATATGAGTAGAGTTTTTCATGTAGCATTCCAAGTTAATATTATTTCCTTTCTGCCTACAATCGGGGGATTTATCAGATAAATTCCCTAATAGTTTTACTTAGTTTTAGAGAAAAAAATTTGTGGTTTAGATTGATGGGTAATGTCATTTACTATTAATTGGGATTCATTTGAAACAAATTGTAGACACAAAATGGTAATAAATTATATTTATCAAGACCTGCTGTGATGTCCAATTAGGGTAGAGGATGAAGATGCTGTTTGAGCTATTTAAGGCTTAGATACCATAGTTTTCTACTTATCAAATATGTGTGTTTTGATTGGAGAGTTCTTCTAGGATGGTTTAAATGTTATCCTAATCATTAACAGTGATGAAAAAAGAGACATTATTTAGTGTCTGCTATTGATTTGAACAAATACGGTAAGCACAGATTCCTACAATCTATCTTTGTTTTGAGTTTTCTGAATTCTTTACTTCTTGCAGGGTAAGAGCTGTGGAGATGTAATTTCAACTCTGCGCAATGGATCAGCAGCTGAAAGTGCATTTGCATTAATGCGAGAGAAGGGTTTATTACTTCCTCGCAGATCTAGGCATCGATTGACACCTGGAACTGTTAAATTTGCTGCTTTTCATGTTCTGTCACTTGAGGGAAGCAAGGGGTTAACAGTGCTTGAGCTTGCAGACAAGATACAGGTTACATTCATTCTCTTTCCTAAATATTAGTGCCCTTTTCTTTTTTTTTATTTGTTGTGACTTCAGAAGTCATCCCTTTATCGATTTGCATTTCATGATTTCATCGTTGCACTATACAGAAATCTGGACTTCGGGACCTGACAACCAGCAAAACTCCAGAGGCATCTATATCTGTTGCATTGACAAGGGACCAAAAACTTTTTGAAAGAATTGCTCCTTCAACATATTGTGTTCGGGCTGCTTACAGGAAGGATCCTGAAGATGCTGAGGCAGTACTCTCTGCAGCCAGGAAGAAAATTCGTGTGTTTGAAAATGGGTTTTTGGGTGGAGAAGATGCTGATGATGTTGAGAGAGATGAAGACTCTGAAGTTGACGTTGATGAGGATCCTGAAGTAGATGATTTAGCTACTCCATTAAATGCTAACAGAAGCGCGGATCCTTCTAATGAAGTTAACACATATTCAGCTAGCGGAAAAGATAACGACTGTGGTGATGTTTCATTACCAACAGAATCTGAGAAAGAATTATTATCTTTCCCTTTGAATGTTCCCAAGGATGCAAAGACTCCAAGCATTGTTGAACAATGTGGCGCTCGGGAAGATAGAAGGGCCAGTAATTTTGAGCAAGAAGATATTGAGATTGATGAAAGCAAGTCAGGTGAATCATGGGTTCAAGGACTCACAGAAGGGGATTATTCACATCTCAGTGTTGAGGAGCGTCTTAATGCCCTTGTTGTCTTGGTTGGTATTGCAAATGAAGGGAATTCTATACGTGCTGTTCTCGAGGTTAACATTCTTTCTCATTTTGTCATCTTTAAGTTCTTTTCCCCATTTTATTTTGTCTTGATAGAAACTTTTTACAGGACCGTATGGAAGCCGCAAATGCAATTAAAAAACAAATGTGGACTGAGGCGCAGTTGGATAGAAGTCGCCTGAAAGAAGATATTATCAATAAATTAGATCTTCCACCTTTTACTGGGGGCAAAAGTGACATTCAAGTTACTAATTCTGCTGTTGAGGGCAGCCAAAGCCCATTGCCACTTGGCTATAGAATTAACAAGGAGACATCTCCGAGCACTGCTGATGACCAAAAGCCCCTGGTTGCATCAGAGAATACACAAAATCTACTAAATGGTACTCCAAATGAGAAGTCTCTGATTGTTCTAGATCCTTCCAGTAACCCGGATAACTTATCAATTCAGCAATATGGAAATACTTCAAAAAGGTCACGCTCGCAATTGAAAGCCTATATCACCCACATAGCAGAAGAAACATATATATATAGATCTTTGCCTCTAGGCCGAGATCGGAGACGTAATAGGTACTGGCAGTTTGTTGCATCTGCTTCGCGAAATGATCCTTGTGCTGGTAGAATCTTTGTTGAACTGCATGATGGCAAGTGGAGAGTCATCGACTCAGAAGAGGTAATATTTGTGTTTAATATTTTTAGTTGTGTTGTTTAGTTGTAATGATTGGTAACAATTTCCTTAATTGAGATCACTAAATATTGTTTGCCTTTTTATCTTTTTCTCTGGCTTGTAACATAAGTATTGGGTCACAAGATTGTTGCTTTATTATTGTGCTGTGTGTCCTTTATCAACATAATACTTGATCAATTCTATGCAGGCCTTTGACACCCTTTTGTCATCTTTGGATGCTCGTGGGCTTAGGGAATCCCATCTGCGTATAATGTTGCAAAAGATTGAAACTTCCTTCAAAGAAAATGTCTATAGGAACTTAAGATCTGAAAACACTGCATGTCGAAGTGGAACTACTGTTGAAAATGAAGTTGCTGAAACAGATTCTAGTCCAAATAGTTCAGCTGGTATTGACAGTCCTAGCAGTATTGTCTGCAATACAAGCGTAGATGCTCTGGAAACTTCATCTTTATTCAGAATTGAGCTTGGAAAAAATGAGATGGAGAAGAAGGGTGCTTTGAAAAGGTATCATGATTTCCAGAGCTGGATGTGGAAAGAATGCTTTAGTTCTTCAACATTACGTGCCATGAAATGTGAAAACAAACGGTGTCCTCTGCTGCTGGAAACTTGTGAATTTTGTCTAACCACTTATTTTTCAGAGGATCCCCACTGCCTTTGTCATCAGAATTCTAGGATTACTGACAAGACCTTTGGGTCTTTAGAACATAAAACTACATGGGGAGAGAGGCGATTGGGTTCTTCAGATGTAAATAGCTGCAGATCTTCTCTACCTCTGGGAATTAGTTTGCTGAAGGCCCTGTTGGCTATGGTTGAGGTGGAATACCTTCTATTTTGTGTCCCTTTTCCTTTTTCTCAATTGTTGCATCATGGTCCTGGTATGTTATATTTGGGGATCACATTGATGATTTATATGCATTTCTGAATTGGCAGGCTTCTGTTCCTCCAGAAGCTCTCCAACCATTTTGGGTTGAGAATTACCGAAGGAGCTGGAGTATGAAGTTGACTATCTCGTCTTCAGCAGAGGAAATCCTACAGGTTTGTATCATAGCCCATAGTTTGATAATTTATCAGTTTAACATCAAGCAATATGATAATTTGGTTGCTCATACCATTAATATGTAGATACTGGTCTAACTGTTCATCCCTCTCATGCTTTCATCGATCTAAATGAGTATTGACTGATCATGTATTGACAGGAAAGTTATCATGGTGTAGACCTATGAGGACTGAAGTTGCTTTTCTTTGTGCACACTGTCGGTTACTACACTGCTCATTTAACTATGTAATTTCAGATTTTAACTGCATTGGAGAATTCCATAAAGCGCGATTTTCTGTCATCAAAGTTTGAGATGACAAAGGAACTGCTAAGCACTTCTGCTTCACCCAAAAATCTACTGTTTGATTCGGCTGCTCTGGAATCAGTTCCTGTGCTTCCATGGATACCAAAAACTTCTGCTGCTGTGGCTTTGAGGCTTTTTGAGCTAGATTACTCTGTTATTTACATGCCAGATGAGAAAGCTGACCCCTTTGATGACAAGCCTGTCAAAGTATGTTTTCAAGTCTTGCAATCTATTCGTTTTGCTTTCTGTTAATTTTATGTTTCCTTCAATGTTAGTCTTCATGGTCTAGTTTTGATAAATAAAATTCCAGAAGCACTCTTTACTTGTCTAGAAAACATTTCACATTATTAGTAATATTTTTCTTTACCCTTTTTGCTGGTGATGGCAATAGAGTTTACATCTACAAACACCTTAAAACCTTGAAAGGAGAAAAGTGTGGGTTGTACTTTTGATTGGCTTGAGTCTTGTTTGATATGTTGTTTACTAAAGGGGGTTTTAAAGTTTTAAGGTGGTTGGCTAACATAAGTTCCTTGTGCAGAAGTTTCCTTCTAGATACTCCCCTCTCAGGAATAAAGAAGTTGAAATGAAAGTGTTGAAGCAAGAAGAAAGATTTAAAGAAGAGAACTTCACCGATCTGCGTGGCAGACGCAGTAACTATCGTCGTGGAAGGACAAGCCGTGACCAAGCAGCTGGGACAAGGGGTCAAAAAAAGTCTCCTGCCTTAAAAACTGGTACTGCCAGGCACAATGGTCGCGAGCTTGAAAGTTCGAATCAAGGATTAAGACAACAGGGAAGAAGAACTAATATGCAAGTATCCAGCCGAGGTCGTCGGACGGTTAGGAAAAGGAGAGGAGAGAAGATGATTGCCGAGGAGGCATTGATTAGTTCTGTGAAGGACAAAATTAGCTCCAAGAAGTATAGTGGATCATTGAGAAACTTGGGTGAGGAAGAATGGGGTTTTGCAAAAGGCAGGATGGATATGGAAAGTATTGATAATAGCAACAGTATTGAAGCAGCGGAATCTGATGACAATGTAGAGGCAGAGGAATATGAGCAGGTAAACTGGGAACAGGATTTAGAAGGTACCTCCAGTAGGTGGAATGGAAATTTGATGGATGTAAGTGATGATGATGCCATTGCTTCAGCCGATGAAAATGGCATTGAGGATCTTAGAGAAGATGATATGAGGGATGAAGATTCAGAGCCAGACTTGGAAATGAGCGATGGCTCAGATGACATGGCCAACAAAATCAGAAACAACGACGTCACAGACTCAGAAGTTTCGGACGAGTATAGTGACTGATGTATACTTGATTGATAGTCCTCTGGTGGTGACCCTTGTGTGAGCTGCTCTTTTTAAGTTTTTTTATCTAGCAACTTCTGTTAGCGATTGTGGGGCTAGTATATGACATTCTCTGGTCAACATATTAACTAGAGAGAGGAGGTACATACTTGAGTGGATATGCTTCGGGATCACATTGTTTACATTGAGCTGTTGGGCCAGGAGCATGGTGGGCGAAGTTTTGCCCCGATCATTAATATTAACATTTCCTTCTGTAATTGGATATTATCAATAATGAAACCGATAGTTATGCTGTAGTCCACTCATTCGTGGGATTTATTTTATCATTCTGGGGAAAATCTGGCTAACAAAATTGCACCTGCTCGCAATTAGCGTTGTCGGTAAATGTGGGTTCTAGAGAATTACCATGTTTTATCAATCAAATTTTAATGTCTTCTATTTCCCCTCTCTGCAGTAGCTAGCAATGATCAAAGAAGACCAATCTCCTCTTCCTGTTGAAATTTGTTAGCACTGCTCAAAGACTTCAAGAAGCAAAGACGAGACAGAGATCCCGGTGTTAAAAGGATCCCAGTTAGCAGTGGTGCAGCGGCAACGCTCTTGACGTTATGTGCTTGAAAGTAAGAACACAACGCTAGAAATAAAATGCTTTATGAATTGATTCTCATCATAAAATTATGCATTACATACATAAATATACATAAAACATGATTTTAGCTAACCTTAATTTAAACGCATGGGATATACAAATTCTATCTTAACACTTCCCCTTTTCAAACTGAAGATCGGATGGTAAATGCCAACTTGAGTTTGTTAACTAAATCTTGAAAAAGGGGTGGACGATGTGCTTTGGTAAATGTGCCAGTTATTTGGTTAGTCAAGGAGATGGGAATGAGATGTAAATAGTGCCTAGAGTAATATGTTGTATAAAATGACAAACCAATTTCAAGGTATTTGGTCCATTTATGAAAAACGTCATTGTCAGAAATTTGTCTAGCACTTCTATTATCACAATGAAGCATAGTGGCACCCATATCAGTTAATAACTATCATAACCATAGTAATCCTGATGTAGCGTTAGCAAGAGCACGATATTTAGATTCAATACTAGAGTGAGCAATGAGAATGACAATTTGCTTTGTTCTGTGCCAAGAGATCAGAGAATCACCCAAAAAGAAATAATAGCCAGTGGTAGAACGATGATCTATTGGATTACCAACCTAGTCAGCATTAAAATAACCACGTAATACCAAAGAGGAGGTAGTGGAGAAGTATAATCTATATATAAAAAAAAGACATGCTTTAATGTAACAAAGGATCTAGATAATGATTAAAAAAAAGATGAACAAGGGGTAGATATAAACTGACTAGCCAGATAAATAGCATATGAGATATCAGGTCGAGTAATAATGATATGGGTAAGACTACCAATAAGTTATCAATATAAAGTAGGGTCATCGAAAGGAATTGTTAGATTCATATATAAACATATCATATACGCAATATAGGATCGATATATGCATGGAGGAACAAAACATACTTGTCGATGCTTTGTTGATTTCCACTGGTTAGAGAACGATTGATTTCTGCAAATCCCAAAATACGCACTTCACCCACTTTTGGGTTCATAACCGTTGCCTTTTATAAGTAGATCATCTGGGAATAACTACCGGTAGTAGTTATTCATTCCAGATGACTATTAAACCCATTTATGGGTGTAAAACGACAACACACTGATAGATTAAGACTTCGAACATCGGTAGCAGTCGGTAAAGCAAGAGAACTTAATTCTGAGAACTTATGTTTAAACATGAAGAGAGATCAAAAGGTGGCAAACTTAATGAGTTGTTCTTCTTTTGGTGAATGCCAACAAACGCTTGTTACCTTCCTGGAGCAAAGGACAGGGTAAGACAGAATGTGAGAGGAAGAAAAATTAAGGTTTGCAAGTACAACGACAATGACAGTAACTTCCATAAAAACAGAAAAGAGCTTTGCCCACAAAAACTGATGATGGGATTATGATTCATGAGGCTGATGCTTGCTATCTGCATATGGAAGAAGTAGTAATAAATGCAATAGGTAAGGAGCTAGAATAGGATACGGCCAGTGGTTTAGTTCAGCACGCTTTAATTTGTACCATCGACTTGGAATCCCAAGGGATTCTTTCTGCAATTGAATTAGGTCATCTCTGATCATTAAACCAAATTTTTATACCAAATTTAATGTAAAAGAGTATATTTTAAGAATCTTTTTATATTAAATTTAGTGTTACTCCAACCATTTTACACTAAATTTTTACACCAAATTTTTTTAAAGAATATATCACAATAATTTAGTTATGAACTAAATTAATTTATATTTATACTATCACAATAATTTAGTTATTAACTAAATTAATTTATATTTATGCAACAATTTATATTTTTTTATTTATTAAAAATTAAAATAAAATCATTATTCTTACTTAATTTTATATATACTTTATATGAAATTAATATTATT
>JANZLF010000002.1:24426252-24447301 GCA_026546835.1 Erythroxylum foetidum
ACAGAGCTGCAGGTAGCGGTAAGCCTATCCACTGCAATGCCAAAGCCGCGACTGCGGCTACATCGGGATTAGCTGCCGCCGCCTGAATGATCTGTGTGGTTCTGGACGTGGTACCCGGAAGCCGGGCCCCACGGTGGACGTCATTTGGTTCTGCCAGATTTTGGCTGAACTGCACGTTGCCGTTTGGATCCATGAACTGGCTGCTTTCTATGATGAATCCGATGTGAAGATACCTGTAAAACAAAGAAGGCTTGTCGAGGGTTGTGTCCCGATTAGCCCCTCCGACGCTCAAGTCAGTATTTTGTGAAGGTAAAGTTCATGAATGCGAGCAGAAAACTAGGTTTATGAATGCGTACCTCAATCATGGGAGAATTATGCTTTATATATGGTTTTGCAGTTAGATTTAGGTCTTTACGTGTGCATAGGAGCTTCTCACAAGCGGACGGGCTCTAGCTGAAGAGAACTTAGATTGGGCTTGGGCTTGACATATCTATTAAGTATGAGACCGATCTTTGATGATTGGACCGATCGGCCCATGAATCATGAAGACTGAATTCTGGCCCTATTTAGCCGACCCGACCAGAGGATAAGAGTTTAATATTAGTAGTCATATAATTACAACATGAAAAGTCATAAGGCCAATGAGAATTACTTGTGGTGTCAAACATAGCAGTAAAAGAATTGGAAGGAATAACCTGTTTGAATAGTGCCTCAAGATCACTCATAATGATGCTAGTAGAACCTTTAATGGCAAGATAGATGAAGGTCTAGACTTGAGGAATTGAAGGAAAGAAACTGCTTAATACCTCAATATCGTTCTTAGCAGTACAAACCTTAGTAATAACTACAATGACATAAAAAGATCCAGTTTTGGAGATTTTGTTATTTAACGAAGCCCTCATGGAGGTCATGTTGGACAATGTTCAATGATATGATCATATCCATGACAATCTATATAGGACAATTTGCAAAAGTTTGACCACTTTGATGACTGTTCTTTCAAAAGTGATTCCCAGGTTTTTAATGCTAGGATCTAATGGTTGCAAGAGCAACTTCAAACTACGAAGATCATCCCCATCCCCCCATCTCTAACCTTCCTTTGGATATAACACTAGAGTCTGGGAACTACAAACAGCTTTCCGAATATAGCTACTATTGTTGGTTGAAATTTTCCTCCTTGTGTTCACCTTTAATGCCGGAAATTGCAGATAAAGCTACAGACAAACCATGCTACAGAATACTTGCTACATCTGTATTCTTATTCATCTGGATAACAAATATTAAGCCATACAAAACAAGCAAACACGAGACTTACTAAAAAAAAAAACAATATGCACAATATTTAGGAATGTTTGGTATAAAGCCGCCTAAGAATTCAAAAGTTTCTTGATTCCTGACTTCTGCTCTGCAGTCAACCTTGTTGGGAACTTAATGTTGAACTTGATTCTCAGGTTACCCCTCCTTGAGGGGTCCTTTGGTATTGGCATGCCTTCCCTTGGAACGACTTCTTCATAATCTGGATGGATCACATTATTGATGGGGATAGTCAAGCTCCTACCATCAAGAGTCGTAAGATGAACTGTATGGCCTGTTAGAGCTTCTGTAAGAGATATCCTCCTCGTGACAACCAAATCGTTGCCTTCCCTTGTGAAGGTGCTGTGTGGCTTCTCGTCAATTATGAAAACGAGATCCGCAGCGATGACATTCGGCTGCTCGTTACCCTTCTCTGGAAAGGTGATTTTTGTCCCCTTTTTCCAACCGGGCTTGATATCAATGGTCAATATCTCCTCCACCGGCATCGTTTTCCTACGTCATTATAAAATATTAGCAGTTAAGCACACATAGACATATGATTGTATAAAGAGAGAGACCAATGAGACTCGGAAATTAATACGTCTCTACACATATCAGCAAAGTAGGTTAAAAGAAGCGATTATGCATCACATCAGCATACAAACAGTCCCAGAATGAACTAAGGTAACCAATGAACAGGATGACATACAGCTATACTGCCCAAATGCCTCAAATCTATGGCACTGGGATGGCTGGGATATAGAGGTAGTCGATCAAAATTTAAAACCTAAGACCAATTATATCTACCGTCATAAACAGCCTAGCGAACAGAGTAAAGCAAAATAAGCGCTGATGATGAGAGCACGACTCTAGGTTGCTTAAATTGAACAATTTCTATCTCTCCAATTTTCTTCAGGTTTCTCACGATTCTCAAAGTTACAAGTGCATGATCATCAATCCTCATTCTGCTTAATGATAACCATCAATTATATCATCCTGAACTATGAAGTTTATCACAGTTTCGCTTAGCTTCTCTTCTAATTCTTGAAATAGGAATCCAGCTCATAACTCATCCAAGAAATGTTCAAAACCTATTCCACAAATTACGATCATGAACTGCAACGTTTCAACCATCAGTAGCCATCAGATTACGATCATGAAGTTTTGCCAAGCAAATCTTTTGCAGTCTAAAGTCCTTCACAATGCCAAAAATACGTCCAATGGATCCATGTTGAAACGAAAGTAATAACATCAACGAGTAGAAAATTTAGCACTTACCCACTGGCATCAGCAATCTCCCTTGAAATTTTCATCTTTTTCGTGGTCCCCTTATAAAGCTCCTCAAGGGTACAAGGCAAGACATTTTCAATCGCAGCAGCCTTGCGAGGAGCTGAACTCATAGGCCGTCCCTCACCAAATGAACTGAAAATGTCATCACCAAACATACCACCGAAGGATCTTGGTCCACCCCTCATGCCACTACCGCCTCCCATTCCTCCAAACGGACTCGAGAAGCCAAAAAACTCGGCAAAAATGTCATTAGCATTCCGAGGGTTGAATCTATACGATGTTGGTCCGTCCCCAGTTGAAAAGAAAGTTGTTCCTCCAGGACCACCAGCATCCGGTGGTGGCACTGATCCTTTAAGCCCTTCCTCGCCATATTGATCATAAATGGCTCTCTTCTGAGGATCACTTAGAACCTACAAAAACATTCGCCATTCAAATTCGTTATTAATTGTACAAAAAACCGCAATATAAACACACGGAAACAATAGAAGCACCGGTTATAAACAGAGAAGGAACCACTAACTAAGATTATAAATTAGCTCTGATCCAGACGATTAAATTATAATTGGAGCACAGATGACAAGTATAGTCGATCTATCGTCCCACGAGCAGATAACAGCAAAACGAAGAAATAAGACAGAAAACAGCACAGAAAAAGAAAAGGCAACAGATATATAAAACAGTAATAATAAGATGAACATACCTCATATGCCTCTGAGATTTGCTTGAACTTGGCCTCAGCTTCCTTCTTGTTATTAGGGTTCTTGTCAGGGTGCCACTTCATGGCAAGTTTTCTGTAAGCTTTCTTCAAGTCATCATCTTTAGCATTCTTGTCAACCTGCAATATTTTGTAATAGTCCACACCCATTATTCTTTCTTCTTCTTTCTGAAGTTGCCTTCTCTTCTGATATCAAGCTTGTACAAAACAATAGACTGGTATTGGTGTCAACTCTTGGGTAGTAAGTAGATCTGATACCAAAGAAAGGGTTAAAAAGAGAGAGAGGAGGTCAGAAAATGGAAGATATGTCTGGAACATGGTCAGTAACCAGAACATTGTGGAACTTTCCAGAGAAAATTTGAACCATTCGGTGCCGTATCCGTATCAGGCTTATAGCCGCCCCTTTACGTTTAACTTATGTAAAAAATACGAATATTAAGTTATTCAATCTTACTTTTAGTTATAAAATGTAATAAAATTTAAAATTTTGTTTTTAGATAATATAATTAAAAATTAATTTACTGCAATAAGATTTTATCATAACTTAAATGCTAAATTATTTTAAAATATAGATATAGTTTAGCGGTTTTTAGCTTTTCCTTGTATTTAATTTTTTTTAAAAAAAGATATCAACTTATGTTTGTAGATTAAAAAATTTGTAAGTAAATTTAAAAAGATTTTTTGAAATTATGACGTTTTTAATATAAAATAATTAAAATTAGTTATTATGTATAAAAATTAAATGTTATTAAGTTAATTTTAATAGCAAAATTGTTTGGTCAAAATTTAAAATATTTTTAATTTTAATTAAAATAAAAGCTTTTAAAAATTAAAAATTATAATGATTTAAATAGTATTAAATATAAATGAATGCCAATATGATACTAAAATATAATTTGTATTTAAAGTTTATTGATTATTTTTATTATTTAAACATTGTGATTATATTTATTTTGTAAATATTTTTATTTATTTATAACATAAACCTATACATTTAAAATATTCATATATATTAAATAATATAATTATTAAATTAAAGAAATTAATTTTTTAAATAAAATTAAATGTATTTTTAGAAGTCCCGGGATATTCTTGAGTTGCGAAACTGAAAACGCGGATGACGCTGCATGTGATCAGTTATTAGGCTTCCAACGACCGCGAACATGGCCGCGCTCAACTGTACACCTCCGTATCTTATGATTGACTTTGATTTGCTACAAGTGCAAGCAAGCAAAGAGCTGCTCAAGTTTCATAAAACTACTCCCACTAGCTCTCCCTCTCCCCATTCTCTTTTCTCTTTCCAAATACAAAATTCTTCAATGGCATTGCCTCTCCACAGCCAACCAGTTGTAATTCCATTTTCATTTTCATCTCCTAGACCTAGAAACTCCTCTTCCAATTCCATCCTCTACAATGCCTCCCTTACTCAGTCTCTCAGGCTCTCCTGCGCCGCTCAACCGCTGCCATTTTCTTCCTCTGTCACCGTCCACGCCGACAATCTCTCCGATTCCGCCGCCAGTGCCTTCGTCATCCGAGCCCGCAATCGAATCGGACTCCTCCAGGTGATCACTCGGGTCTTCAAGGTCCTCAACCTCCGCGTCGAAAAGGCCACCGTGGAATTCGAGGACGATTTCTTCACGAAAACGTTCTACGTCACAGATTCTCACGGCAAGAGGATCGCCGACGGCAAGAGCCTGGATATGATCCGAAAGGCTTTGATGGATTCGATTGACGACGGGACCGGAGCCCCGGAAGTCAAGGTGCGGCCCACGGGGAGAGGAGTGGTGGTACGCAGGGTGGGATTGGGTTCCGGCGCTAAGACGGAGAGAATGCTCGGGTTAATGGATCGGTTCTTGAAGAATGACCCGGCTAGCTTGCAAAAGGACATTTTGGACCATGTGGAGTATACTGTTGCTAGATCACGCTTTAGTTTCGATGACTTTGAAGCTTACCAGGTTTCCTCTTAATACAACACTTAACAAAAACACATTACCTTTTTCCTTTTCAAGTTTTGGCGGGAATAACTGGTTTATGAGAAAATCGATCAACTATTTTTAAAAACAAGATCTTTTGAGCCATTGATGCACGCTTGGAGCTGCTCAGCCTGCTTGCTTGCTCTAATGTTGTATTAACTACATAGCTCTACTTTTTCAGAAGTGGGACATTTTGGTTAAATTTGTATGTGTAGGCGCTGGCACATAGCGTACGAGACCGGTTGATTGAGCGTTGCCATGATACTCAGATTTACTTAAAGATGAAAGATCCCAAACGCATATATTTCCTCTCGCTCGAGTATCTTATGGGTACTGTTTTGTTTGAGTCTCTCTTCCAGCTTCTTCAGTTTCAAAATTATGACTTATCTGATGCTGCTGTATGGTTTGCTTGCTGATTGTAGGTTTGGTTTTGTTCCATTCTTTCTGAATTATTAATTAATAGCTGATGATTTTTTTTCCTTTTCTATGTGCTTATAACCTGGTAATTGAAGCAAATACGGAGGGCCTTAATTTTTTGCTGACTATGTAGGCCTTCATTTTAAGACACTTATTTTGAATCACCTTTAATTAGTTCAGATTGGAATTCCAGGTCGTTCCTTGTCAAATAGTGTCATCAACCTTGGAGTTCGGGATCAGTATGCAGAGGCTTTATCACAGCTTGGTTTTGAGTTTGAAGTTGTGGCAGAGCAGGTTAGATTTTATTTATTGTAAATCTTTTTGTCTTCTTATAAATCATTGTCCAGTGGAATTATAAAGGCATTTAATATAGGCATTGCATGTGTTGCAGTTGTCTGAGATGAAAATTTGATTGCATCTATTTGTAAATATCTGTGTTTGGGACATCTATAAACACTACCTTTCATTTATTGGGTGTCAGCTTTTAACAACTGATGGAATATCCTAGATTCTCTTGGGGTCTATTCTGGAAAGGTATAGTTAGTAGGTGAATTGGGTTTGTTAAAATTTACGGAGAAACTGTGAATTATAATCTCTGGGATCCTTCTTCCCAGAGTTTCTAACAGATTGTAGCAATATTTTATTACAATTAGACTGTATAAATATGAAGATATATTAATTTACTGGAAAACTTGTACATGACTAGTAAGTAAGAACATGGAGAATGGAAACTGATTCTGTTTCTGCGTTAGTTATTCCCTTCCCTTAAAAGTTGGAATTCCAGCAGCACTAGAAATTGTCAATTTCATTTTTAAGTTGTAAACATCTCTATAACCTTATCACTTATGAAAGGTCCTTGTTGTCTAAACAATCTGTTCCAACAAGATGGATTGTGCTTTTTTCTTTTGAAAATTAAAGATTTCATTGATTAGAGATAATTACAGCTAGAATACAAAAGGATAATCCAAAAAGTCTAGATTACAAAGAGTAATGGTTCCTAGTAATTGTCTAACATAAACAGACTAAGACATAGCTTGAGATTCATGCAGCATCCTATGTTCAGGTGTTTTTTCTTTTTCTATGATGTTTTAAGGAAGGAGATGCTGCTCTTGGAAATGGTGGCCTTGCACGTCTTTCAGCTTGTCAAATGGATTCTCTAGCAACATTGGATTATCCTGCATGGGGGTACTTTTCTATTGTGTTTCCGTCATGAGATTGTTATGCAATGGAAGAAATGTCAGATGTTTAAAATATATTTATTCTATAAATCATACAAAGTGTCAAGGTTTATTTTCATCTTTGATAAACCATAAGAAAATACTAGTTTTTTTCTTGGGTAGAAAAGAATATACTCTTTCAAGTGCTTACTTGTCTATAAACTTTCCATTATTTGTTATAAATAAGAGCCAGTAGCACCGAAGGGTACTTGATCTTCAGGGAAGCTAGACTGACTTAAAGGCTAACAATGACTTCATTTAGCATGCTTCTCTGTGAAATGAGTTCACGGAGCTACATTACTTGTATTATCATTTAACTTCCACTTTGCATTTTCAATTACAATAATGCAGATTTTAGTAGGAGATAGTATCACTACTTAGTGGAGATAAACATTGGGGACTTTTGCTGCTAATGGCTATTGTCTATCTCCACAAATTTAATTTTACTGGGATGCTCCATGGAAATCCGTATGTCTTAGTAATAGGACTTTGAGCCTAATTGTTAACTTCTTATACCAGTCCTGAAGTAGAAAACATTTTATGCCTTAAAGCCCCAAAGGTTTTATTACTTTTGCTTTTTAATGTATAAATTGGGGGGGTGTATGGAAATATGCTTTAGAATTCAAGGGAATGTGCTTTAAAGTAAATAGCAAAAGTTATTGAAGTTTATAGATGATCAAAAAATTTTAACCCTTTCTCGCAATTGTGTATTAAAACTAAAACCAAATAAATGAGTACAAGTTCTTGAAGAATTTATCTCAGTCTGATGTGGCAAAATGTATGATTACAACATCCAACAGGTGCTATTCATTATATGTTGCACATCATATTAGTATGTAGAATTTTGTTTGGGCCTAAACAAGTTAGACTACTTCCTTGTTGACAAAGTTTTGGTAAGAATTCGGAAAATTCGAGAAGCTTTAAGATCTGTTAAATGGTTATTCTCCATTCCAAGAGTCTCATTTTTACATGTGCAGCTATGGACTACGCTACCAATATGGGCTGTTCCGCCAGGTCATATTGGATGGTTATCAACATGAACAACCTGATTACTGGTTGAACTTTGGAAATCCTTGGGAGATAGAACGAATCCATGTAACTTATCCTGTGAAGGTTTGGAAGTATTACTTGTTTCCTTATTAGAAAAATTTTGGTTCTTCATTTGACATTGGGTTCTGTGATGTTGTCCTAAACTTTTTATCCAGTCTCAAACTATTTATCTTGGATTGATTAGTTCTATGGAACTGTTGAAGAGGTAGACTTCAATGGAGGAAAACAAAAGGTTTGGGTTCCTGGAGAAACAGTAAGTTGTGTATGCCTTTCTTTAATGTTTCACTTGGTCATTCATTAGTCATTGATTTAATTGCTTTTACTTTTTTAGCATCTTTACAAGACATGAAAAAAAATCAAGTACAAGTTTGATGAGCATCCAGAAATTTTACTAAATAAATTGTATTTGAACTCCTAGGTGGAAGCAGTAGCTTACGACAATCCTATCCCTGGTTATGGAACAAGGAACACAATTACTCTTCGCCTCTGGGCTGCTAAACCAAGTGATCAAAACAATATGGTAACTTCTACTAAAGATGAGTACCACTCATTTAGGAAAGCGTGTTGAGATTATATACCTAGTTAAAAGATATTTACACATTTGTTGTACTGAAGGAGTTATGTGGAAGAACTACTATCTAAAAGATGATAAGGTTCTGTGTCCACCAATAAAAACACAGTTAATGAACTTAGCTGGCTTTGGTGGGTCTGATTATTTCTTGAGATATTCTGTAACATCTATTGCCTCTTTTTACAAATTCAATAATCTGGTTCTTAAAGGAGCCTAATCAGCTTCATGTATAGGTTTGTTGCATGCCTCATCCCTCTTTTTGTTACCTCACCTGTTCATGGCCTTGTTGTTTTACGTTAAATCACCTGATATCCCACTTTGAACTTTTTTTAAAAAATAAATATTGTACAATGTATGGAAGGTGTTTGGCTTTGCTAAGATAAATTGGACACTTTTGGTTTAGGTAAATGGACGACCAGATTATAGATATACAATGCCTTCTTGAAACTTTTAAGCCTTTCCTGAAGGAAATCCTCTTTTTTAGGAGTCTTATAACACAGGTGACTATATCAATGCTGTTGTCGATAGACAGAGGGCAGAAACTATTAGTAGTGTTCTATACCCTGATGATCGATCGTATCAGGTAAGGCTGTTCCTTCTTCAGAGATGGTCTATTTGTCAATTAAATAGGAATAGTTCATGAATCTACATTAATTATTAATGATTAGGTAGTCCTCCTTAATGGCCTATCCATTTGTTGCAATTCATAATTCTCAAGTGCTCTTTCCCAGGGAAAGGAACTACGCTTGAAACAACAGTACTTTTTTGTCTCAGCATCACTGCAAGACATAATAAGGAGGTATAAAGACACTCACAATAACTTTGATGACTTCCCAGATAAGGTATCCAATCTTAATAAATTACTTGTATATCAGTGTGTCCAATCACTCACACAACCAATTAAAGGGAAATAAATCTTAAAAACAACTAATACAGAAATAAAATTTAATGCATTTGTGCACACAACCCCAGACAAAAACACATATAGAGGGAGAGAGCGTCAATATGTAGAATCAATTACTATATGTTGGCTTTTCACCATAAAAAGTGGCAAAACTAAGCTTGTGTTAAAGATTGCATAGAATGGAGTATATTCCAAAAAACAAAATAAATTTTGATATTGATAACAATATCTGGTGCAATTCCTGTGCACATGTAGTTATTACATATGAGATGCTCCGAGGCAAATGGAAAGCACTTACTCACAACTAATACATCCTTGGAGAATAAATGTAGATAGTGAGTTCTGGTTATTTCACTAACTTTGTACATATTCTTCTGATTCATGTAGGTTGCTTTGCAGCTAAATGATACTCAGCCATCTCTAGTAATTGCAGAGCTCATGAGAGTGCTTGTTGATGAAGAGAATTTGGTTTGGAGTAAAGCATGGGACATTGTTTGCAAGGTTTTCTCTTTCACAACTCACACGGTGTCACGTGATAATCTGGAGAAAGTCCCTGTTGATCTACTGGGCAGTCTTCTTCCTCGCCATTTACAAGTGTGTTATAGTATATGCTTTCCAATGCAATTTCTCTAGAATAATATAGTTTCATCATTTTGGTGATTTAGTATTGGTCCATGGTATATAACTGGTTCTGAAGGTATATTAGATAATAACATGTTTAATAAATTATTCTTATTCCAGTTCAGTTCAATTCTGCAGTAACTATTGAGAATTCAGAAATAAGGTTGGATAATAAATGTTCTGAATTACCTTGAGCCACCTTTGGCAGACAAGGCCTAACTGCAGGACAGCAGGACTGATTTGTGAATCAACTATGGTGTTTACCATTAATTTCTGTTTATAAATTCCCTGTTAGGATCTACGGGGGTGAGAGAGAGGATTGTTCTAGAAGGAAAGACAGGGGCTAGGAGGGAAATTGGTTAACAGCTGAGGTGGCTAAGTAGTTAGAATAACTGAATGTACTAGGGGGCAGATGAGGATAAAAGGAGGGCAGAAGAGAGAGTGAGGTAGGAAAAAAAATAGAGTGAAGAAGAGTGACAGAAGGATTCTTACCTTCTGAGGAGCAAGACTGCTCTGGTTAGGGAGGAATACTATATTCCTATACTGTAGTGGCATATATACGTCACAACTATACTGCATTAATATAGTATAATTCTAGTATTCTGCGTTAGTGTTCTAACATTCCCTTTAACAATTTGCAAGATTTTAATGCATGAAACTGTTATCGATCGTGGAATTTAACAAAAAAATTTGTTCTTTCATATTATTATTTTTCAGATTATATACGACATAAACTTCAAATTCATTGATGATTTGAAGAAGAAAATCGGTACAGACTATGATCGACTTTCTAGGATGTCAGTTGTTGAGGAAGGTGCTGTTAAGGTGTGAAAAACTACTTTTCTTTGTTGGCAATCAAAATCCAAATTGCTCTTCTTCTTCTTTGTTTATCAGGGTCATGATGTGTACATTTAATTTTCATGGCTTAAAAATTTTCCATCTCTCAATAAACCCATTTTTTTCCTCAAGGGTTGTTCTAAATGCTTTTAATCTTTTATTTTGGCTCTCATTTCTGCATTAAATATTGCACTTATGAAATTAATCTTTTATGGACTGTATATTTTCCAAGTACGGTTTGGCTTTATACTTTCTTGCAAGCAAATGGATTTACATATTGATTATGGAAGTACCAATTATTAATTTGTACCCCTAACATTGCTAAACATTACTCTGCATCTCTCACTTAAGGGAAAAAAGGAAAAACTTTTGGCTTCACATATGACTGAAATCTTGAAAACATATGGACTGCTCTATATTTGAAATGATGGGGATGTTAGAAAGATGAATATTCCTTCAATGTCCAAATTATGAATTGCTTCTACCAGAGTCATGCTTTTGTATGACCTGGATAGGATTTGTGTTTGAAAATGATTATCTATTTCCTCTCTCCCTTTGCTCATTCTCTCTCCCATCATAGATATTCTATTACTTTTGCAACTGGATATATTCAATCTTTTGCATTTTATTTACAAAAGGAAAACATTTCCTTTTTAAGTTGTTTGAACAGTTATTTTTGTAACCTTTCTGTGCACTATATGAATTGTAATTTTGTACCTGCTGTATGACAGAGCATTCGAATGGCAAACCTGTCAATTGTTTGCGCACATACTGTGAATGGTGTTTCCAGAGTACATTGGGAGTTGTTAAAAACAAGAATATTCAAGGTACTTCTAGCTTTCATTTTCACTTGTATTTGTGATAATTTATGGCAAAATTTGTCTCTTCTCCAAGTACATTTTAAACTTTCTAGCATGTCTTTGCAGGACTTCTATGAGCTATGGCCTCACAAGTTCCACTACAAGACAAATGGAGTGACGCAGGTTGAAATAAATTATGCTACAAAATATTTTCTTCTAATATTTTCTTCTCACAATTTCTATTGTAGGTGATATGGTGTACCATATCAAGCTGCAGTATGCTTGTCACTTTCTTTATGGAATCAGGGCCAGTAATGAACCAGAACTGGTTATTTCTGATTCTATGCCTTATAAATATGCTTAGAACAGCTGCTCTAAGTCTGATTTCATAACGAAGTCCCAAGTAAATGGAACTTGTGACAATCTTATTCGTAATTTAAACCAGCCAGTTCTGGAAGCTTTCTCAGGGACAGCACTGCCCAGCTTGCCCTGTGTGGCTCCAACTTGATTTTAGTTATATGACCTGCGGTTCTGTGCCTCCCATATTGAGATAGTACTTCTTGTTCCCATTCTTTGGCCTAGCCATTGCTTTTAGTGGACCTGATATGGGACGATTTCTCTATGATACGACTTGACAAAACAAATTATACTAACTGCAGCTGACTTTACTCATTTGCTTTTGTTGATTCATTGGTTCATTCTCCTTTGCTTCTCAACTTGAGAATGGAAAGAAGTACTTCTTTCCTTTTGAACTTCTACCATCGAGAGCTGTTCATTGGTTGCAACATTTGCATTTTCAACACTATTTAAGGCAACACTAACCTGATAAAATTTGCCTCCACTCATATTAATTTTTAACTCCATCCCTGAGCTTTCTTAATGTGGAAGATAAAATTGTCAACAGCCCCCAATATACTCTGATCAGTGTCTTTTTTGGTTCAACGTATGTAAATTTTTTCTTTTTTTTTTTGAAAATAACATCTGCAAACTTTTGCTATCACACATAATTGGTGTCATCAGCACCTCTAAGTTCTTTGATCCATTATTTTGTTGTCTCAGCGTCGTTGGATTGTAGTAAGCAACCCCAACTTGTGTTCTCTTATCTCAAAATGGCTCGGAACGGAAGCATGGATTCGTGAGGTGGACTTATTAGCGGGCCTGCGAGAACATGCAGCAGATGCTGAACTATACCGAGAATGGAAGACGGTAAGTCTTGTTAGTATAATGCTGTTTCTTTGGAAACAATTGTAAGGTTAAAGTGGTAAAGTTAGGTGTTCTTGTCATTTTGCCCTTGTAGGTCAGGATGGTTAACAAAATGAGGCTTGCAGAATATATTGAAGCAATGAGTGGAATTAAGGTTTGTCATGAAAACATCATCAGAAAATCTGAACTTTCTTGTCCATGTCCCCTTGTTACTTCTTCAGTGTATGTCTTGGAATTATCTTACGTAAGCAGCACATTTGTACTTACAGGTCAATGTCAATGCAATGTTTGACGTTCAGATAAAGCGAATTCATGAGTACAAAAGACAGTTTCTCAATATACTTGGGATCATCCACCGATACGACTGTATCAAGGTGAATGGCGAATAACACAGTAGAAGAGCTTATTGTGTTTGATGAAGATCCATCTACCGACTTGTCTAAGTGAAATTATTTAATATTCTTCCATGGTTTCTGTTGTTGTTATTACCTCTAGCTGGGTCTGAGTCAGCAGGATGATATGAGCTATATTAATTATTATTACTAAAATGGCACCCCACGCAAATTATATTTACATTGGACAGTTAACATTCTGATTCTGAGCACCGTGCTTTCCAAGTTATGTAACATGTCTGTTTCCTTGAAACAAATATATGTTGCTCTTATTAATCTCATGTTGCAGAACATGGAAAAGAACGATAGGAGAAAAGTTGTCCCTCGTGTCTGCATAATTGGAGGAAAAGCTGCTCCTGGTTATGAAATTGCAAAAAAGGTTATCAAACTTTGCCACGCTGTAGCCAGCAAAATTAACAATGACCCTGATGTTGGAGATCTTTTAAAGCTGGTAAGAGTACTGTCTGTGCGCATATTCAATGAGTTCAATTTTGCTTTTCTAACAGTGACTATTGGGAGTTATATCGCTGGCATCGGGTTTGCACTTGGTATTGCTAGGCGCCTAATCAAACAATAATCAGTTTGAGCATCGAAAATATAGATCCAATAGGCAATTCCCATGTTCTCCATCCTTTGTCTTCATTCTTGTGTTCTTTCATTGCAGGTCTTTATCCCTGATTATAATGTCTCTGTTGCTGAGTTGGTGATACCAGGTGCTGATCTTTCACAACACATAAGGTCTGTATCGTGTTACACAGGATTTCACAGTTGGACAAAATTTCACTTGAATGTGTCACCTTCCAATAAAACAGTGAATAACTGATATGCTTCAAGCTAAATGAACTGAGAATATGTGGGTTGTGAAATCATGAGGATTTTTTACCATATACAATACTGGAGCTTAGACATGATGTTATGGTTATGAAGTTGTGAAAAAATTTGCTGCAAGTTTCTGTCCACTATCAAAGTAATTATCTACAATTATGTTGGCCAGTGTATGGACAACTATCCTTTTGGTGGCTCGATACCTTAGGTTGGCAGTTGAAATCAACTTCCTTCTTCTTCAATGAAATGTAGTGCTAGTGATTCTATTATATGTCAAAAGAGAGGGGGTCATGGTCTCATAGTTTCTAGAACAAAACACAGCATCCATGTTTTTCAGTCCAATTGGACTTTACATATATGTTTAAACACTAGCTTGCTTAATGTTATGTCCTATGATTCTTGTGCAGCACAGCAGGCCACGAGGCATCAGGAACTGGTATTATGAAATTTTTGATGAATGGATGTTTACTTCTGGCTACAGCAGATGGTTCAACTGTTGAAATAATGGAAGAATTAGGGGCAGAGAACATGGTAAGTGATGTGATTTTCAAGGATAGTGTCTGAGCTGAAACTCATGGCCAATCTCCTGTGCTGTTCTCATATATGGACTAGTCACTAAATGGTTTATAGACATAGGATGACTGGGAGAATTAATTAACAAAATTGTGCTGCTGGAAATTCCCTATTTTGACTTGGTTGAGCGTCTATTGTGGGTTTCTCCATGGTGGTAAGTTTTAGTGGACTTCTAGAAGATGGTCATGATTTTTGTAATCCGAATATCAATACTGATCAAGCTTTTAACTGCCTTCATGATTTATTGGTGCATCTTCTAGCAATATTTCAAATTGCTTTCTGACACTCTACAATTTCTAGTTCTTGTTCGGTGCAAAACTACATGAAGTTCCAGTTTTGCGTGAGAAAGGTCAAAACCTTAAAGTGCCTCTTCAATTTGCTCGTGTCGTAAGGTATGGAGATGAACAGGGGAAAAAATATAACCCAATGCTCTAGTGAAATTTAATCTGTTAACTAAATATCATTTTATCTTCGAAGTATGATCATATATTCTGGTGGACCTCTTTCTCATATCAAGAAAGTATATATTGTTTTGCTCATTTTCTTGATCTGCTAACTATTTTGATGAGCAAATTGAAGTCCTAGTTTCAATCTTTGTTTGAGAAAGGGTAAAAATTGAAACCATGAGGACGTGTTTGTGTATATTGCTTACAGAAATGCTCTATATTTTAAATGTGTGATGGTGCACGAAGTACAAGAGTTTTGCAAAGATAAAAAAGGAGACATTTCTTAAATGTGATGACTGGTGTTGTCTACCATGCTATAAACTGCAGGATGGTTCGAGATGGGTATTTTGGTTTCCAAGAGCATTTCAAGTCACTATGTGACTCGGTGGAGAGTGGGAATGACTTCTACCTCGTGGGCTATGATTTTGAGAGTTATCTAGAGGCACAGGTGCTTATTACAGTTGTTGGTTGTGGGATGTTGTTGATAAGTAGAGAGATATTTGACAGTGTACATTAATAATAATAAATGCAGGCTGCAGCGGATAGAGCATTTGTTGATGAAGAGAAATGGTGTCGGATGAGCATCCTCAGTACTGCTGGATCTGCGAGATTCAGCAGTGATAGAACAATGGAAGAATATGCAGAGAAGACTTGGGGAATCAAGTCCTGTAGATGCCCTTTCTGATACACATTCACATTTCACATTATTATTATTATTATTAACTTCTACTAATAATGGGGAATATCATAGCCCAGTGCAATGCAATGATATGAGATATCGATCTTATATGAGTCGTCAGTTCGCGTTATCATTTCTTTTCCATATTGAATGATAAACAGTTTATCAGAAGATGAAAATAAATGATACAGTTTACTTTTCATTCCCTAAATTCAAAAATATCTTGGAAAAAAAAAAGAATACGATAAGAATCTATTACTGGCTTAATTCGTCAGACTCAACTCTCAAGGGAAGGGATTCAACTCAAGTAAGTAACAACAGATATTCAATTCTTATTCAAGTTCCGCTAGTGAAATAAAAGCCTTTCTCTCATCCCCGTTTGTATTCTATTGACCTCCTGACTCAGCTTCAGAATCAGAGAAATGGGGTCGCTTGTTTACTTGTTACTTCTAGTTCCTGCCATTTCATGGTCCCCGTTGAGCTTCGCATCTCATTCTCACCATCAATGGTCCGATCGCCTGCAACTGATCGGACAAGTGCAGGAGTCCAAGCTTAAAGTCGCTCAATTAGGTATACATCTTCAGTTTCCCCCTAAATTAACCAACTAATGCTTCGATTATCATCAGTAACCTTTGGAAAGACTTGGGAGTAAAATCACAAGTGGATCGTAATGCGCAGAATCAGTTCTCGAAGAGATCGCCGAGAATCTGACTGCGAGAAATCACCATCTCGCGGAGCTTGAGAAACGGATTGAGGAGATGGACGCAAGAATAAAGGACCTCCGGTCTTCTTTCTCAAACTTTAAGGTTATTTGGCTTCATTGAGTTTACTTAATTGTCTTTTTTATCCATCAGATTTCAGATTTCTATTATCTGTCTGACCTATTTTCTGTAACGTCAATGTTATCCTTCCATACGTATTTGCGTGTTAACTTCAAACATATTAACAGGCCGAGCCGTTGCCTTCTGGAGAAAAGATTCGTGAACTTGCGGACGAGGTTTGCTTTGCTTTGTTTACGCCCCAGTTTCATGTTCTTTCGATTGTTGTCGTCTTGAGTATGATATTGTTAAGCAAGCGACGAGGTAAATTTTGCTTCATTTGTTGCTTGATTCGACTGATTGGAACAGTAGCTTCACAATGTATAGGTACGAGATTTGTGGGCTGTTCTGAGAAAGAACAACTTTGAGCTGCATGTTTTAGAATCTAAAGCAATGGAAGCTGAGGAGAAATTAGAGACGGAAACTTCCCGGGTTGAGCAGGTTAATAACTTAACATTTTTCTTTTCTTATAAATGTTTGTAGATAGTGACATAGGCCTGTCTAGTTGGTTATATTAAATGTTTTCGGTGGAGGATCTTTGAAGATTTCTGTCATGGTAAGTGGATGGTCTGTTTTTCATGAGCTTTGCATTTAGTATTATAAGCCAATTGCTACTTCATTCTTATCTTTCCCACATTTAGAAGATTCAAAATTATCTGAGCATTGTCTTATGGCCATTTCAATATCGTCTTTTCAAGTTGGCTTCGCGAATTCCATGGATCCCACGAAACTGAAAAGAAAGTAGATGCGACCTTAAGAAATGATGGTGCAGTACGCCCTTTTACAATCTAAAAGAATTAATTATATTTCATGCAAAAAGTGGCGTGTATTTTTTCTTTCCTTAAATCCTTGATGTACTATGTGCTTAAGCTAGTATAAAAGTTTTCATTGAGGAAGATGCATTACCCAGTGAAATTCTATTTTGCTGCTTCCAGATGGCTGACATTGTCACAGAACAGTGGATCCAAATTCGACAGTTCGAGCAAGCTCTGCAACTCAAAGTACTATTATACAAAGCCATAAATGTCTTATCGTTGGTAGAACTAACTGTCATTGACTTTTTCTTATTGCTGGTCAAATGAGCTTCTAATATTGAGAGCCTCTTTCAATAGTTGCAAGTATTGAAGGACCTAAGGCAAGCCAAGCGCGAAAAATGCATATTTTTTAAGGTGATACAGAGATAAACTCTGCTATACTTTGATCAAATTCTTTTAGCATGGTAAAATTTTTTCGTATGCACTGGGTTAAATAGCAATGCAAGTTTAAAACTTATACACATTGTTCTGACTGAATTCAATGCATTAGTGTATTTTGCAGGTTATGACTGATCTTTATGGAAAACATATTCAGAACGCGATTGACCTGTTGGATTCACTTCTGTCAGAGAAAGTATCTTCCTACCTAATCCAATTTCTAGATAAGGTGAACAGATTCTATCAAGCAGTAAAAGTGTTCCACCATAAGGTTTGTGAACATTTTCTTATGGAAAAAAATACGGAGCCATTATTTTGATAGTTCTCGTGGATATCATAGTCAACAGTCTCAATTATCCCTGCACACTTTAAATTATTTGTGAGGTGTGCTAGGAGATTTTAAATAATATTAGCCTTGATGGTTATATAAATCACCAAAATGATGGTCATGTAGCTAACAAGTTTTCTTATTATGTACAATTTTAGTTGGACTAGTTCTTAACCCCGTGCTATGCTTGTAATCAATGCATATGGATGGTTTATCCCATAAAGCCTCATATTCTAGGCGTGCAAATAGATCATTGTACAGTGTTGTTCAATTTGAGGGCTTATCATCTTCAATGCAGTTGCAAGGTATTGTCAAACAAGAAATGGAAAGTCACAGAGTCACTGCATGTCTTGCCAATAAAGAAGTAGTGTTTTTTGTGGTATGTTGCTTTATTATTGTTAGTTTCTACCACCTCTTTCTCTGATATTTAATCTTTCACCTCATTTTCTGTTATAAAATTTTAAATTTCAGGCTTCTGCTTTGATCATCTTTCCAGTACTGAGTGCTTGGACGTTGCTCACATCACAATGGAGATAGTAAAGAACATTTTTTGTCTTTAAAAAGGTGATATTCTATTTCCTTTTTTGTCTTAAATGTGCTACAATACTGTATCTGTATCTGGGGAAAAAAATTTGCTGTGTAAAATTGCAGCCTCGTCTTTGTGCCGGATGGATAAATGGCGGCAGTCGAGTTCGATGTGGAAATACTCTTAACGTCCCCGTGCAGCTACTCGAGATTCAAATCAATCATGATGTACTGATATCTTTATTTTCCCCTTTTTGATCTAAAGGGACCCTATCAGAGCCAAACATTCCTACATTGCCCAAACCCCAACCTAGTGGAGGATTTTAACTGTATCCCACAAATGGGATTACATACGATATTCGCTCGGAACGATTCAATCGAGAAGCAATATTATCCTACTGATGAAATGAAGGCTTGGCAATTTTGGTTGGGGTTGGACTTGGAGATCGGCTAGAATCTCAAAACTTTTTTAAAATAATATTATTTTCGTTTGTAAATTTAAGATCAAAACGATGTTAATTTTAAGAAGTAAATTAAAATAATTCCGTTTTAGATAAAGCTATGCAATGGGTTTAGTCTAAAGTCCTTTACAAGCGGCCTCCAGGTCTGATATTTTATTGCCTGAAGTGCATTTGTAGGTCGAATTGTTTTGCATAAAATGGACCTGGCCCATCAGAACTCTCAACCTGATTTGCTGAGCTCGCCACTCCGTTATAGTCGGCCTAAGCCGTGAAAATTATGAATTCAAAGAAATAAGAAACCATGAACATAGAGAAATTACAAATCAGAAACCATAAAATTAACCATGATCCTGGAGAACTCAGAAATCATGAGCCTCGACAAAGAGCATTAAGATTGGGTCTAAGTCAAAAATAGTTATCTCAAGGACAATACAACTTTTCATTGCAAGCATTGGGTTGCAGTGGTCACCACAATAACACTGGTCCTGGAAGAGAAACGGAGAAGAGAGGACGGAGATAATGAAAGCAGGAGATAAAGGAATCTTTGAAAGATGACGTAGAAAAATGAACAGAGAAGAAAAGTTCGGCAGAGAAATTGAGAGAACAATGAACAGAGGAGAGCATAAAAAATTGAATTGTCATCCATAATGGAAGGTATATGAATATCCTTTGCTTTATTTTATTTTTTTCTTTTTCACCTATCCTCATATTAAGAGCAATCTAATTGATAAGATAAGGAAGATATGATATGTTAGTAATTTGATGTCGGTGATCTTTGTGGGTACTCTAATTACTAATTAAACGACTCTGACGGAGAAGTTTTTAGTAATTAGAATTACATCAGCTCAACACACCTATCTATGTAACTGCAAAAACTTCCCAACCACCTTGGAGGAATCACCGAATGGAAGACACAACCTGGGAACAGAGAACGCAAGCCCTAACACACATCTTAACCAGTCCCACAACCTCCCCATCTCTCTACTCCCAGTTCTTCATCGCCACACAAATCCCATGTTACCTCCACTGGGATTACCCACCCATTTTGTGCACCAAAGATTCCACCGTTTTTCCTTCTCTGAATCTGAGGTGGGCCTTTTCTCTCTTTCTCAAAAGGCTGTGCAGATTTGGGCTCCCTCAGACTTCTTGGAGGTCCAGGTGCCCTTACCAACAGCCACCACCATTGATTCTTGCCAAAGGATTGGAGGAAGCTCAGTGGGGGGATGAACAAAGAAGAGACTATGTTAGGAAGAGACTGAAAAGGAAACGAGCTTACCCTAATGTTCATCCGTTGATTCCGATTCTAGTTCCCAATCTCTTCTTGTTTTCGCTTCTGCTCTTGAACCCATTTCCTGAGTTCGATTCATAGGAAATGTAGCTTTACTTTCATTTCTCTGATGTTGCTTTCATCAATTGGATTAGAACTGTTTTCACTAAATCTTTACTTGTTTTATAAATTATAATCTCTATTCTCTCTTCTTCTTTCTAGTTGTTGTGATTGTTTAACAGGAACATGTCTATCCGGAGATTAACAGCAAGTCCCGTTGGTATTTCAAATATCTCATCTTAGAGATATCCCTGTGTATGGCATGTTTTGAGTTATGATATGATCACCTTTTAATTGCTCTCCTTAAAACGTTTACACAAATATAATTTCGTAGAAATCGAAATTGAGACTGTAAGTGGAACCTCCTCGACCTTTACAAATGTTTTTACGTTCTCTACGTACTTACTGTTAGAAAAATCGGGTATTTTTCTCTCTAAGGTAAACAACTAGTGAAGTGAATCGATTCGGTAATACCCAGGAAAGACCGCCAAATAGTCTCCTAAGACAGTATTATCATTCCACGTAAGATCCCAGGAAAGGGCGGAGGGGTCACAAACGGTCCCACTTAAAACCCGGCCTCCTAGACAGAAA
>JANZLF010000002.1:24611128-24624816 GCA_026546835.1 Erythroxylum foetidum
CTCATACCAAGATCACTCTTTCTACTCCTTCTACTCCTCATTTTCAATAAAATCACATTTAATACTATTTATACCCAGAAGTTGTCAATGAATCCTTGTACCACTTTTTATGCTAAAGCATTTCGTATCTATGTGCTTATATGCTAGCATGATGCATGAGCAAGAAAATGCGTTTCCTTAACCACTCTTTGAGTTCAAAAATACCGAAAGTTCGGGTACTAACCCTAAATAAAGGGACGGGATGTTACAAGATGTCTATGAAACGAACCTTATCCTTTAAGATTAATGATGATCAAATGACATTCAACCTTAATGATGCATTAAAAAATCTAAAATATAGTAGCTCATTCAGGATAATTGACGTGTTCAAATATTCTAAAGAATAAGAGGACTAAGAACACATGACAACAGACATCAAGTTTGAAGAAGCTATGGAAGTCTCTGTTCATGAAGCGGAAGAAGCAAAGAAAACAAAGGTTATTACCAAAGAAAGACAGAAACTTACCTTCTTATAGGAAAAACTGTTGGATTCGATAGAAGATTCAGGGAGCTTTGTTATTCCCTATTTTATTGACAATTTTTTAGAAGAAAGGACGTGATTGAGCTTAATTAGTTTTCTCAAATTTATTAATATTGTCCTCCTGATCATTTTACAATTTGTAACTTACTCATAGGCTACAAAACTGATGTTGAATGGGAATGGTGGAAGCAAGTTGCTCATAATTGATCCTGACTAAGTTTTAAAGAATGAAGGACAAGCTAATGACCATAAATTAGCATGTTTAGTAGTTAGGTTTAAATTATTGTGTAGTTAGATTTTTTTTAAATTTCAAAATAATTTTTTAATAATTTGGAATGTTTTGGAGTGCTAGCTCTCTTACTCTTTTTGAAGCAATTCTAAGATAGGGCTGTAATTATAAGCATCAAGCAAAAGTGATCTCTGCCTCCATCACCATCAACACCTCAGTCCATATGACGGTTTCGTGTTCTAACTCTTTTCTTTTCATTTTTGTTAGCATTTTCTTCATATGTTTTTCGTATATTATGTTTTATTTCCTCCTGATGTGTTTATGTACCCTTCTCACATTGAGGAGAATGTGTTGTTCAAGTGTGGGGAGGGTTGTGTGTTTTTACCTTGAATGCGAATTTTGCATACTGTATGATAGTTTGTTTAGGTTGTATAATGTGAATTGTGTGAATGGGTCAATGGCTAAGACTTAATGGGATAGATTTGGCCTTAAACATAGTCTTTTATGTTACAAAGATTTATTAACTTATGAAATTAGTGACCTAAGTTACATAGAGCTAAATATGTTGGTTAATTAGGATACGACGTTAATCCATTCACCTAAGGAATTTGCCATACTCATTTATAATTTTATGCCAAACAAATAAATGACATTATTAGTGCATTTTAATGAGAATGATTAGCTAAAGCAATAAGGTAGGTAAAATTTTGTGATGTAGTTGAGTAATCAGATCGACATGCATCACAAATGTGTGCCTTCGTATAAAAAGGCTATAAAGACATTCTAACCAAGCAGCTTAATAACAACATAATTTAGTTAAGTAATCAGATCATTTATGACAAATGTTTGCCTCTGCGTAAAAGACTAGGTTTATGTCCTTAAAGAAAAATCAACAAAAAGAATGTTTTCAAATAAAAACCTACCAAACTTGTTAGTAGTTGGATTTTTTATAGGAATAGCTACACTTTTGTTTTAACTGAATGATTATCAACGTGTGTGTGCAAGTGATAGGGGTGAATAAACTCAACATTAAAATTTTAATTAGTATATATATTGAGTCCAAAGTGCTTATACACGGATTTTGCATGTTAATAATTTGGAACATCTTGAATAATTATGTTTAGAGTTAAATTATTTCGTGAAGTTGAAGCCATTGCCACATTTGTTGCATTGAGTGTTTGCTTGAGATACCTTGATGTGTTTGTGAGATACCTTGATGTGTTTGCTAATGTTTCAGAGTCAATATCGAAGAACGGAGGAGTTTTGGAAGATATTCCGGTTGAAGTAATAGCCCATGATCGTGGCCTAATAGTGCACGATCATGACAGAAAGGCCTAATATAGGCCACAATCGTGGCCTGTATTAGGCAGATATGCAGCCACTCCTAAACTTCACATTTCGAGGGATTTTTTGGACCTTTCGGACCCCCAAAAAATCCTAGTTCAACCCTAAACACAAAAGAACATAAATAGAATATGTAGAATAGAAAGAGGGAGCTTTTAATCAGCCACCACAACGAAACCCTAAAGGACATAACTTTGAGAGATCGAGAAAGAGAAGACGACAGAGAGAAGAGGAAAATGATGCAGACTCGATGTGCTACCTGGAATAAGAATCTTTTCAAAGCCGCGGCCTCCCATTGTCCATTCGAGTTCTATTTCCTATGTCTTTCAGTTTTATTTGATTATAAAATTGACATATATAGTTTGATGATAGAATTGAACTGTTGATTGATACTCTATACTAACCTTTAGAATATTATTTTTGATTTAATGAAATGTAACTATTTTATGTGTTTATTGAATTAATTATGGTTTAATTATACACTTCATATCTCGATAATAAACTGAGAGGGTGAATTGAGAAAAATGATTAAATTGGACTAACAAGAGTTAGGTAATTTAATAGATTTAGAATTAAATTAGGTTGGTAAATCTTGTGTAAAGAGATCACATATAGGTTTTTAATTGTTTATTAGAGAACTTAAGAATTGATTATGTTTTGGATAGGTTATTAATTGAGAGATTATAACTTCCCATAATCTGATTAGGTTTTATGCTTTAGGGTTCAATTATAACTTAAGAGAGAATAATTGACCCTAGGATCATCTAGAACTATTAATTCGATAAATGGTAATTGGTTAGGTTAGCATTAAAGATAGATAATTTAACCTACTATGTTGAATTCTAGGGTGTGCTATCATCTTTCAGCAAATCAATCATCATCATCGTCATCGTTATTACACTCAGTCTGAAGTCCTGCAATAAAATGAGGTCTGGGAAGGTCTGATAGTACGTAGCCTTACCCCTATATAATAGAGATGTTATTTCCAGTAAAATCATATGCAGATGTGACAATAAAATGATGATGTCGGTTAAAGACTAAATAAGAAAAACTATAACGTTAAATAATTATGTAAATCAAATTACAATAAATACATAAACAAACAAAGGATATACTTGATGGTGACCAGATCCGCTAGTATCTTACACGTTGCGAAGATCAGCTCTTCTTGTCGCTAGTTATGCTAGGAGTCTTTACTGAGAGACCCTGAGGTTATGATAATCTTAGATGGCCTCACGGGATCTTTCCCACTACACCTGACCTGAAAAACCAAGTTGTAGGCGCAAAAGCCTTGTCCTAAACTTACAACTAACAAAGGCAGAAAGGACATTAGGTACTTCCTACATGGTAATTATGAGGCACGAGAACCTTAAAAAGTATCCTTTATCCTTATCCGATCACGCCATACTTTTCTATTTCTAGCCACTACCTCAGTAAGGGCCAACTCTAACATATCTTTCTTGATCACTTCCCTCCAATTCTTACAAGGCCTCCCTTTTCTCCTCTTGTAGTCACTAAGGGTTATTTTCTCACAATGTTGTACTGGAACATCAGAGGGCCTCTTACACACATGCCCAAACTACCTAAGCCTAGTCTCTCTCAACTTGTCAGCAATACTAGCTACCTATAGTCTGTCTCTCATCACACGATTCCAGACCCCATCTCTTTTGGTATGTCACACATCCACCTAAGCATATCCATTTTTCCTACCAATAACTATCTTGTATGTCTACATTTAGTAGGCCAACACTATGTCCTATATAACATGGTTAGCCAAATCACCATTTTATAAAACTTCCCTTTGAGTTCTAAAGGAATCTTTTTATCATATAAAACACCTGATACAGTTCTCCATTTGACCCACCTAGATCTAATATAATGTACAATATCGTCATCGATATTACCTTCTCTCTGAATGATGGACCCGAGGTATAAAACTAGATTTTTATGGTATGATGTCAATATTAATTGTACTGCCGCCTCTTGTACCATCTAACTTCCCGAAAAGTTGCATTCTAATTACTCCATCTTAGACCTGCTCATTCTAAAACCTTTCTATTCTAACACTTCTTTCCAATATTCTAAATTGACATTGACCCCCTCCTTGGTCTCTTCCACTAGGACAATATCATTAACAAATAACATACACCAAGGTACCTCCTTGAATATGTTTCGTAAGTTCATCTAATACTTATGTGAACAAAAAAGGGCTTAAGGCCCAGCCTTGGTGTAGTCCAACATCAATAGAGAATGCTTCTGTGCCACCTTCTATCATCCTTACGATAGTCAATGCTCCTTTATACATATTCCTAATTACTCTGATATAAGCCATATGAATGCCCTTTGCCTCCAAACACATCCATAGGAGTTCTCCAAATCTATAAAAACTATATGCAATTCTCATTTTCCTTCCCTGTAGCATTCCATTAGTCTCTAGAGTAGATGCATTTCTTCTATCGTGGACCTACCAGGCATAAATCCAAATTGGTTGGCCAATATAGAAGTAGCTCTCCAGATTTTCTTTTCAATTACCTTCTCCCACATCTTATGGTGTGACTTAGTAATTTGATGCCTCAATCAATTTCCATTATTTGTTATTCATTTTTAATTTAAAATTGCTAATTGTTGTTTGTTGATTGTTTTCGTTAAGTGTTAATTGTCAATTGTTGTTTTGTTATTTGATTGGTTTGTTTGATTTATTTTGTTCTCGTGTTTAAATTCATTGTTTGTTAAAATTCTATTTAATAGTTTCCGACCTTAGATTCTAGGATTAATTTAGCTCTCCTCGTGGGACCGATACCTTAGGTGCTATGCGAATGACCCATACGTTTGTGGAATATCGAGGTTAAATATTAAAACTTACTCATATCGAAAAACCACAATCATATATCTCAATTAAAACACCTTTAGTACATTATCTATATATTTGGATCTAGGCTAGGTAAATAATTTTTGTATCCATCTCTGTAAATCTAATTCACAAAATTAAGTTGTTACCTTTTCATAGCTAATATGAATTGTCAATATATTATAAACTTTTTAACAATTAAAAATATGAATTATTGTTCTCTCTTTGAGCAATATGCTCTCTATAATCTTACTGAAGAGGATAACTATACTCTCACCAACCTTCTTATATACATAATAAATTCACAATCATCTCCAAAATCAAACTCTTTAGATTCATCATGAAAGTGAATCTTTGAGGGTCTCGTAGTCTTTCAACTATTCATCAAATATATCAATAAAGACACTGATTCCATTTGGATGTATTATCATGATATTTAAATTTGTTTAAAAATTTTTCTTACTCCTCTACTTATCATAAGAACTATTCTCTTATAAGTGTTCATTGAAGCAAACAATTTATTCAATAGGTCTGTAAGATTATATTCAATCTTGTGGATATTTTATAACCTTTTATTAACCAATTTAATTAAAAACTTAATAGATAATATATGCTTCAAATAAGTATCTCATCCATAAAGCATTAACTTTGACTTTTCAAAGAATTAATGTTTTGCATCTAATATGAAATATTTCTAATTGATTTAATTAAAACTTTAGAAGATAAGTTAATGTACTAGACATAAATATAGAAGAAATAAATATTACATGATACATTATCTCATATTGTATACTCCTCCTTATATAAATCCATACTATTATGAAATTTATTTATAGAGATTCTTACTAAAGAATCTTATTCCTACATGATACATTATCTTATATTGTATACTCCTCCTTATATAAATCCATACTATTATGGAATTTAGCTATAGAGATACTCACTAAAGAATCTTATTCCATAAAAATAACTAAATAATTTATATCTTACCACATTATCTCATTGAAGTGCTTTAACATTCTCAAATTTTAATTTCTACTTTAAAGAATTTATAATTTTCAAAACTTAAATCAAAATTTCATTCTATACATATGATATCACATAAAGTTGTTAGCACTTTAATATATTATAAATATCATAATTTTATGAATTGTTATTAAATCGAATACGTCACATGTGAAAGATTTAACAATTTAATATCGTCATCCTTTTACCAAACGTTGATCTGATTATTGTTTAATTGAACAAGTTTCATTTGGTTCATAATTAAAAAGATACACACACACACACACACACACACACACACATACATACATACATACATATATATATGATATGTAACTTTATGATTCTTAATATGTTGATTTAACCAACATGACATAAAAGGATAATCTCAATTATCCAACTTTAAATTCTTTTAATTTATCTTAAGCACAAGTCTTTGTTGATCCAATGTATGCAAACTATTTGTATAAATTTTCAATTACTTTCACACAACTATATATTTCTTATCATGTCATTGATATTATGATAATGTTGAATCTAAACTCAGTATCAAATACTTATAAACATGAACTAAAAGTACACACGATCTCTATCATATCAGTATAGGTAAGAAAAGTCACGTAATCATTTCTTCTAATGATAACTAGTATCATTTTATAGAAAATGTCTTCAATTGAAGTCCACGTCTATGCTTTTAGTAGAGTAACTTGAATGAAACAATTTCATCAAGGTACTATACCTTTTGTCTTTACTTTATACAACCGCTTGCATCTTGCTATTTTAGTGTTGACATACATCTTACATAATGTTATTAAAGTTTATGAGACATTAGTTAGCTTAAAGTGTCATCATATTTTTTATTTATATGATATTGAAATATTTATAAAACTATACACCGAATCCTTGATAGGGACTGTAGCAAAATTGCGTAATGGAATTACAACATTTTTTAATGTTGGGAACTCTTCACAAGCATAACATATACCTAAGAAATGTAGTTTCTTAATTTAATATTTTTTATACTAAATAAAGGTAATTTTTACTAAAATAAAATATAAATGTATGAAAAGAAAGTAATTGATTATATCCCATGAAAACCAAATAAGATTAGGATTTTAGTCATATATTTGACTACTCTTACTATTTTATTCAAAATAATAGTGCTCACTACTATTCGAAAAGATTATTCTAATCTTTCTAATGGGTTAAAATCCCATTCAAATTTATTTGATCTTAAGTTTATTCAAAAAACCAACTAAACTTAAATTAGGAAGATAACTTTATCAATTACATTTTATGTAATTCTTAGATCTGCTAAGTGATAACTCTTATCAAAACATATCTTATATGTTATTCATAACCTTGCCTCTAAATTCATATGATCATGAATTTGCTTATCTAAATCACAAAAATTTACTTAAATAGGACCCATTATTATTAGATTAAATACACTTGGGTTAAAGCAATCTTGAGTTTGCTCAACAAGCTTAACGGTAAATAGGTCTCTAGTTTTTTGTTATAACAATAGAAGGCAAAAATCACATTCTCAATGGTGTATTTAATATTTTTAACAAAGTATTTAATTTCAAATAGCCTTATCAAATACAAAATTACATGTAATGGTATCATATGTATAAAAAATGCAATTTAATATGCATCCAAAATATATATTAAACATATAAATAAAGTATACAAGCTATGAACTTATAGTCAAATTATATGTATAAAATATCAAAATTTGTTTGATTTTAGTTATTGATATTCATAGTCTAAAATAATATTTCCAAATTCTTGGATAATTAAATTAGATTTAAACTTATTAATTCCTAAATAAATTAAATTCCTCTTCCAAATATAAATTTAATTTGATTTATAAACAATTTTCAAGTTATATTGGAAGTTACTTCTAATTATCTTGACTTCTTTAACAAAATACAATTGAAAATTTTTTTCAATAAATTATACTTCCTCATATTATAATTTAGAAAATTTTGATCAAAATTTTATGGGACATTTTAATCTAATTCGAGAACTATTTCTAATTTCATTAGAAATAACTTTTCCTTAATTAGAAAACTATTTTCTAATACTAATAGATACCACTTTTAAATTGAAATGAATTAATTTAAAATTTAATTAACAAAGTCCTTTATATTGTTTATTTAAAGATTGATTTCTTAATTAATTAGAAAATAAATTATAAATTTACTTTAAAAATATTAAAGAAGCCTCATTTTTCTCAATTAATAAATGAAAACACTTTTCAAATTTAATCAAGAAAAATAGAATTTCTAATAAATCAGGAAACCTTATTATTGATAAATAAATAAAATAATAATTTTCTAAACAAACAAAATCATAAATTTAATTTATCTCAATCAAATTGAATAAATAGATTTAATAAAGAAATACCTTTATTATTTACTTAAGAAAACAAATTTCTTAATTGATTTCAATTTATTTGAAATATAATTATTTTTAATTAAAAAATTTAAAATTTAATTAGGAATCAATATAATTACTAATTTTAATCAAATTAAGAAAATTACCTTAATTTTAAAATTAAATTTTGATTTTAAAACAATTTTAAATTTTACTTAGAAATATATTTGAGGATATTTTATTCAAATTAAAAATCAAAATATTTTAATTAAATAGCCAAATAATCCTTATTCAAATAAGTATATCCTTATATCCAAACAAATTTTGTTATGTCCTTAGAATACGCCATTTTAATTGTGAAATAATCTGAGGCAATTTTCAAGACATAATCAACAAGCTTACTACAATGAAGATCATTCTTGATGATGAGCTTCAAGCTTTGTTCCTGTTGAGTTCATTACTATCTGGGAAAAGCTGGGAATGACAGTTAGTAACTCAAGTCTTGAAATTGTGCTTTCTTTTGATGTAATCAAAGAGAGTATGTTTAATGGGGAAATCAAAACAAAGGAGATTGAAGTTGATAATGTGCTGGCTTTCGTGATCGAAAGCAGAGGAAGGAAAAAGAGTAGGGGTCCCAAAGATCATGGCAAGTCTAAGAAGATTCAAAGTCAGGAGTTGATAAAGACATGAAGACATTCCACTATTGCAATAAGTTAGGACATATTAAGAGGTTCTACTATAAGTGGAAGAGGGATAAGAAAAAACAAGATCATCAAAATGATGGTGATGATAAGAGTATAGTTACAACTGCTCTAAGCACAGATGATAAGGTGTCCCTAATTTGTGCCGTTAGTAAATGTTTCCATGTATGCAATGTTAATTCTAACTGGCTAATTGAAATGAGAGCATCTTAACATTGTATTCCAAAGGTGGACTACTTATTAAACTCTAAGAGTGAAGATTTTGGGAGTGTAAACATGGGAAAACAAGTTTCGCTAAGATTGTTAGTATAGGTGACATTCGAGTTAATAAAAACATCAGATACTTACTGACCTTAAGAAATGCATGACGCATCCCTGATCTAAGCTCAATCTTTGATCAGCCAATATGTTAGATTAAGAAGGGTTTCAACAAATATTTAGGGATAGGAAGTGGAATTTGTCTAAAGACACCATGACGGTTGCCCGAGCAGAGTTATGTTGCCCATTATATAAGACACACTTAATGATATGTGGTGGAGAAGTATACACAGCTCAAGAAGAATCATCACCGAATATGTGGCATCAAAGATTGAGACATATAAGTGAGAAGGGATTAAAGTTGCCAGTTGAAAAATCCTTTATCCCAATTAACAAATCACAACCCCTTAATCTTTGTGATCATTGCTTATCCAAAAAGTAGTATAAAGTCTCTTTCAAGAGAAGATCTGTAAGAAATTCAGAATTATTGGACTGGATGCATTCATATGTTTGTGGTCTTATTAAGGAGGAGTACCTAAGAGGTAACAAATATTTTATTACATTCATTGATGATGCTTCGAGGAAGATTTAGCTTTGCATGATAAACTTTAAAAGTCAAGTGCCTGAAACTTTTAAGAAGTTTCATGTTATGGTAGAAAGGGAAGCTGATAGGAAGTTGAAGTGCCTACAAATAGATAATGAAAGGGAGTATACTTCCAAGGTTTTTGAAGAATATTGTACATCTCATGGAATTAGACTTGAGAAAATCAAACCAAGGTCTCTGCAAAATAATAAGGTTGTTAAGAGGATATACAAAACCATCAAAGATAAGGTTCATTGTATACTTAGGATGTCTATGTTTCCAAAGAAATTTTAGGGAAAAGCAGTATGAACTACAGTCTACCTGATTAATTGAGCTTTCTTAGTTTTGTTAGATTTGAGATTCTTGAGAGAGTGTGGTTTGACAAAGATCTCACATATCACCATATGAGAGTGTTTAACTGTAAAGCATTCAAACACGTACCTAAGGATCAAAGAAAGAAGCTTGACTCAAAAGCAATGCTTGGCGTCTTTGTAGGATACGGTGGTGATTAGTTTGGCTCTAGACTCTATGAATCAAAGAAGAAAAAGGTGGTCAGGAGCAAAGATGTGGTGTTCTAGGAGCATGATAGAGGTGCTGAGCTTATGATTAAAGATAAATCATCACACTGTAGCTCATCGGATGCAATAGTTAGATTTTCTCTAATTACTTCAATTATTGAGCAGTTTACAGGAGAAGAAGATGAAGTGTGTGACCAAACATATATTGGTGATGATATGATACAGTCTGATAATGATGAGCTACATGAAACATATCTAGAAAATATTGAATATGATTCCATTGAGGATAATGAGTAATGGAAGTAATGGGTATTCAAGATAAAGAGAGATGGTAACAAGCTGGTAAAACACAAGGCAAGTCTATGAATGACATGATTTAGTGAAAAGAAGGGTATTGATAAAATCTTTTCACCAATAGTCAAAATAACCTCAATCCAAATAGTTTTGGGTCTAACTGCTTGTTTAGATCATGAACAAAAAACAATTGGATGTTAGAAAGTTCAATATGCAGCATGTTAAGCTAGTTAGCACACCATTAGCAATCATAATTTAAGCTATGCAAGCGTGCATATCCCTCAACAAAAATTAGAAATATGATATGTCATTTATTCCATACTCATTTGCAATAGGGTCTTTAATGTATGCAATGGTGGGAACAAGGCCAGATATTGCTCATGCTTTAGGATGGCAAACAGATTCTTGCCAATTCTAAGGAAGGTTCATTAGGAAATAGTGAAATGGATTTTGAGATACTTAAGAGGCACATTGATATGGAGTTTGTTCTTTGGTAATAATGAGCCAACTTTAGAAGGTTTTACAAATGCAGATATGGCTGGAGATCTTAATGGAACAAAATCACTTTATATTTTCTGTTCAAGTTTGCAGGAGGAGCCATCTTATGGGAATTCAAGCTATAAAACTGTAGGGCTTTATCCACGACTGAAGCAGAATATGTACTTTTAGTGGAAGCTTGTAAGGAGATGCTCTGGCTAAACAGGTTCCTTCAAGAGTTAGATGTTAAGTAAGAAGACTATGTAGTATTTTATAATAGTCAAAGTGTTATTAACTTAAGCAAAAAATAATATGTATCATTCTCATACAAAGCATATAGATGCTAGATATCATTAGTTGAGGTCTGTGATAAAAAAGAAACAATTAATATTTTATATGGATTTGAATGGCACTGATATGCAAACCAAAGTGGTTCCTAAAAATAAGCACGAGCTTTATAGTAAGCTTATCAAGATGTATGTCAAGTAAATGATGTAGAATAATGTGTCTTCCCCATATTTGAGCTATAGGGGAGATTATTGAGTGTCTAGCCCTATTTTGAGATTTTTAGTGATTATAGACAGCTTTATGGTTTGTGAAAATGACGCACAAGTGAACATAAGATGAAATATTCTCTTTTGGGGAGATACACGACTGTGTAGAATGTTGCACGCTCGTGTCTTGACTTACATGACCGTGTGGATTAACCATTTAAGTCTTTGTAAACTTGTGAAGATGCACAGTCGTATGTGAAGACCATGTAACTCTCTATAACTGTGCATATTTGTGACTAAGTTGATGCCATGTAACTAAAAATGTAAGTTATAGAATATTTTATTTTGTGATATAAAAGAGAAAAAAACGTAGGTTTTTGTAGCGGTCACAACGTCTAAAATTGAAAAAAAAAATAGAGAGAGGGGAAAGAGTGTTGTATTCCCATCCATGCTTGTTTGTTTTTGTGATTGGTTTGAGGCTTATTGTTTATGATATCAACTTTGGTTTCAATCCTGAAACCTTATAAGACAATTTGTTATTAAGGTGGGTGGGGGGGGTGAGAGATCAACTTTTTTTATAAATTCTTATTGAGTTTAGTGGATTTGTTTGTTGGTTTGCCCTATAGTTTTTTTCCTCTGGTCTAGCATATTGAATATACATTTATTCACTACCAAATTAAGCTCAATCCCTAATTTTTCATGTGGGTATGAATTAATCTAATTTTGATCAAGTCAATGAAACCAGATATTACAAGAAGTTTAGTGAAAGTGAACCTATTTGGTGAAACCCTAGCTCTGATCATATCTATATAAAACCATAAAGCTTTCCCCTAATACTAGCTTTAATTATAAAAGAAATCATCATTGTAACATCCCGTTCTCATATCAACGGTTAGAACCCAAAAATACGGTACATGTGAGATCAATGAGAGATTAAGAAAAATGCATTTTTCATGCTCATGCATATTTTTAGCATACATGCATGTAAATTTGAATTTTTGCGCAAATTAAAATGATTGTATATGCATTCATTGACATTCTAGGTATAATTAACTTATATGCGAAAGGTCATCTTATTGAGAATTGTCGTTTATATATATGTTGAAAATTTGATTTAAAGAGTGTATTTATTGATATGAATTTTTGGTGAATTTTGAGAATTTTCTGAAATTATGGGTAAATTTTGGGACTAAGAAAAATGCCAAGTGGTAGGTCAATTATAAATGGAAATAGAAATAAGAAACAAATGATATTGGAGAATTGTTTTAAAAAATATTTTTTAAAATTATTGAGAAAATGACCTTGAAAATTTAGAGATGATTTTAGAATTTATGAGAAAATGATATTGAAAATTGGGAGACATTTGGAGTAAGATTTAGAGATGATTGAACTAATTAAATGAAAAACTAGTTAAAGTTTTAGGAATTAGACAAGTGTCCAATTCCTAAGCCCACGTGTCTTTTAACTTCAAAAGACTAAGACACTGTTTTGTCTTGTCTGAAAAATATCTTCTTCGCTTTCTTCTTGACGCTTCTTCTTCTTCTTCTTCTTCTTCAAATTTTGTTTCATCGGACCTTCACCAAAGTTACACTTTGCTTTCTTCTACCTATTGTTATTCCCACTTTGTTATTTCCTTTTTCTACCTTAAAAAAAAACACCGAACCCCCTGTCAATCTTCAACATGATGTACGTGGGTGCATGAGAGTTAGGACTTCTTTAGATCTTAAAGAACTTGGAGTTTTATCAAGTAAGTATTATATAAATCCTTGAGTAGTAGAAATATGAATCAAATTAGGTGATATAATTGTCATTAAATGATCATGAGAAAATGGTTATTTCATGAACACCATGAGTTTAAAATGAAAACATAGATTTGGGGTTTTTACATGTTTGATGATTAATATGTTATAAGAGTGTTTTAAAATTATTTTTGAGTCGAAAAATCAATGAAAATAGGAATGAAATGAGTGCAGAAATTTTTAGAGAAGGGTTGATATATATGTATATATATATGTATATATATATGTATATATAT
>JANZLF010000002.1:24688820-24698990 GCA_026546835.1 Erythroxylum foetidum
AATATTATTAATAATTATTTAACTACAATATAATTCATTAAAATATATTTATTTAATCAATTAAAATATTGTAATTAATTAAAATGGTAAATTACAATATAATTAATTAAAATATTACTAGTATTAATTAAAATATTACTAGTATTAATTAATTAATATATAATTAATTAATATATAATTAATTAATTAACTACAATATAATTAATTAAAATTAATTACAATATTTTAATTAATCAACATGTAATTAATTAATTACAATATAATTAACTAATTAAAATATAATAAATTTTTATTTCTCAACATTTTTAACAAATCAACCACTATCAATGGTAATGGTAATCATTCATTTCTCATAACCAACTATCATAATTATAATGATAATATTCATTCCCATTCTTCACTTATTCATTCACGTTCTTATTATCATTCTCCCACGAGAATCAACCGCCCCTTACACACACAGATATTGTATTTTAGCCTTACAGATATAATAAATCATTGGTACGTGGTTGTCATTACTCATGCATGCAAGTCTTCTTCATTTTTTTTTTTGGGTAAAGTCTTCTTCATATATTACTGTGGCCCTTTCTACTACTTTTATGCAAATTGAATTTAAGAACTATAGGAAGGTTTTGTAGCAATATTATAAATATTGTATTAATATTGTTCAAATTTAGTTATGATACAATATAGTATTGATATCAATCAATATTGAGTATCCATAAAATAATTCCAAAAATTTTAAAATTATAAAATAATTCCTTTCAAATTTGATCTAAATACCTTCTCTCTAATTTTTTCTTTTAGTCTATTTTGTGAAATCTAACATCATGACCAATGTTTTGTATTTCGTTCTATACTGGTAGAAAAATGGTACGAGGCAGAGGGGCGTTGATGTCAAGAGTAAATATCAGTTGATACTAGCATTTTTTGCTTGGTACCGATTGGTACTACCAATATTCAAAATATTAGATGTATATTAGTCGGTAGCATAAGGTTTACAGAGTTGGAGGACTAAGTTGCAAAAAAAAAAATTTAACATCCCCCCTCCCACTCTCACCCAACTATCTTCTCTTCTTTTTCTCCCATAATTTTTTTCTCGCACTCTCTCCCATTCAACCATCACTTCGGTAGCCCTCCCTCTCTTCTTCGATGACACCACAATCCCACTACCGACACCCACCATTGACGACCTCCGTCCACTTTATCATTCCCCCACTTTTTTATTTCTCTCTCACAAATCTCACACTCTCTCTCAACCACCACACTTGCGGCCTACTACCACCACCAATGCCACCAGACCACCACTGATGCCCCACCAACCCACCCACCACTCTGGGAGTCTTGGGTCTCCTCCTCCATGGTATATCTAAAATAGATCAAGATCTTTTTCCGACCTGATCCTACCCGTTGAAATTGTTGTTTAATTTTGAAATAATTAGGTATGTGTTTATGAATTTATGTATATTTCACAAATTATGAACAAAATTGTTAGTGTATTTTGAGAATTGTGAATGGAATTTATTAATTTGTTGTTGTGTTGCTTGTGTGTGGAATGGAGCTGGATAATAGAAATTGATTCATTGAAATTGTTTGCTTTCATCCATGAAAAGAGCACCAGTTATATTTTATTCAGTTAGCATTAATTTTTTTGACAATTTTTTATCATAAATTATGTTGTTGTGGGATAGACATAAGGTTACTAATTTATAGGGTACTTGGTATATGGGTTTGGAAGACATCAATGGATTTGAGAATGAAAAATGTTGGTTGGTTATATATTATCATTACATGAACAATACTTTGATATTTAAATTTTGGGGAATACTCCATAGCCCTAAATATGTGAGGAATAAAAGTCATTTCGGCCTTTTTTAAATGAAAAATAATATATTAATTGCAATTAAATATATTCTAAATATAATTAATTAAAATACATTTAAATATAATTAATTATAATATATTTCTCAAGATTTTCAATAAACCAATCACTATTACTAGTAATGGTAATCATTCCTTCATCCTAACTAACCATCATAATTATAATAATTATATCTACTCTCATTCCTTACTATATTAATTTACATTCCTATTACCGTTACCCCATGTGAACCAACACCATCTTTAGAGTTGATATAATTTTTTTAAAAATTGGTATGCTAAATAATGTGACATATTCAAATTTATATCTTATCTTATGTTTATAAGATAATTACATCTTTATTTATATGATATTAAAATATTTAATATAATTACTTTTACAATTAAGTTATGAACTTTAAGCCATTTAAAATAATAAACTCAAACTTAATTAAAAAAATCATAATCTAATTTTTTTTAGTAAAGCATGATTAGCATCGACTTTGTTTGTTGCCTAATAAAATTATAAGTTTACAAAAAGGTAAATGTTATATGCATTAAGCAACAAATTTTAATTATGATTAAACAATTTTTTAATAACCCTTCTTATACTTTAGAGTTATTGGTAGGAAGACGAAGATGTGTGAGTTTACCAAGATTAGATAGATCGAATTTATTGTTTAACATTCAATTATTAGCTTGTCAAATATTTTAAAGTACATAATTAATGTATTAACTATATAATTGTTACAAGTTTATTAAAAGTATCGAATGCAAATTTCGAAATACTTGGACATGAAAATTATTTATGTATGTTTTGTAATGGTTGAATTGAAATTGTTGAAAATGTTGGAAATGAAAATCGTTTATGTATGTTTTGTAATTGTTGGAAATGGAAATTGTTTTATGTATTTTTGTGATTATTGGAAACAAAAATTGTTGAAAATTATTGGAAATGACAATTGTTTATATATGTTTTGTGAAAATTAGAAATGAAAATTGTTTATGTATGTTTTGTGATGTTTGAATCGAAATTGTTGTTGAAAATGAAAATTATTTATGTATGTTTTGTGATTGTTGGAAATAAGAATTGTTTATGTGTGTGTTTGTGATATTTGAAACTTTGAATTGAAATTGTTGGAAATTGTTGGAAATTGTTGGAAGTGGAAATTATTGGAAATGGAAATTGTTTATGTATGTTTTGTAATGGTTGAATTGAAATTGTTGGAAAATGTTATAAATGAAATTGTTAGAATTTGGAAATGGAATTTTTTTATTTATGTGAATTGAAATTGTTTGAAAATTTTAAAAATGGAATTGTTGGAAATTATTAGAAATGAAAATTGTTTATGTATGTTTTGTGATTGTTAGAAATAGAAATTATTTATGTATGTTTTATGTAATTATAAATGTTGAATAATTGAATTGTTAATTTTTGACTTATGGTCAATTGTATTCGATCAAATTATGGTTTCGCTATTTTTATATATGCATTCATTTTTTTTACAAATAAATGAAAGGAAGTTCAAGTACTCCTGATCAAACCACTTCAGGAAGATACAATGATCCATCTTGAACTCATGTTGCATTGGTCCCTACTATGAGGAGCCATACTATTTGCTTGTTAAAGAAGCATTTAGTTGGGGCTAAAGGAGACATGGAACCTGTAAAAAGAACAAGTCATGAAGTGAAATGGCAAATGAAAAATTTACTTGAAGAATACCAATACAAGAAAGCTAGAAGGGAGAGACTAAATTCTCAAATTGGTAGCGGAAGTTTGGTTTCAGATTTTTGTGATGATTGTGGAAATGTTGAAGATGATAGTGGTAGTGGTAGTGGTACTGGTACTGGTATTGGTAATAGTAGTAGTATTGGTATTGGTAGTGTTCCATCCCAGGCTCAGGAAAAAGTGAATGTTACACCTGGACCTAATGTGAGGAAAAGAAGAAGGTAGGTGACTAGTTTTTTTGTACCATGAAAAGCTCCTAGAGCCTAACCTTCAATTCTTAGTACCATGCTATCAAGAAATGTAGCTCATAATATAGATACGGTAGTAGCTAGATGGTGATATGATATAGGTTCAACATTCAATACTTCTTAGTCTTATTATTATCAGCTTATGGTGGATGCTATAGCCTCTTTCGATCCAAGATACAAAGCTTCTTCGATTGATGACTTAAGAGGTAAATTTTTGAGTTACTCAGTTTCTAAAATTAAAAGTTATTTGGTAGAAAGAAAAGTGAACTGGGCTACTTATGAGTGTTCAATCATATGTGATGGTTGGACAAATGGGAGATAAGAGCCTATTATTAATTTTTTGGTTTATTCTGCAAATGGATCATTGTTTTTGAAGTCTATTGATGCATATAACCTTACTAGAAATACTGGTACTTTATTTGAGATATTCGATGAAATTATGAATAAAGCAAAGCTAAAAAACATTGTTCAGTTCATTACTGACAATTATTTTGTTTATAAAGAAGCAAAGAAAAGGTTACAGAATAAGTGTAACTTGTTTTGGACTCCTTGTGTGCATATTGCATTGATCTAATACTAGAGAATATAGGAGATCCTAGGTATTTTCCTATAATAGATGAGACTATGCAGAAAGCTAAAAAGATGACCAAGTTTATTTATAATTATGCATGGGTGTTGAATTTAATGAGAAATGAATTTACTAATGGTAGGAATTTGCATCGTCCGGTTGTGACAAGATTTGCAACAAATTTTTTATCACTTCAGTCTTTTGTTACAATGAAGAAAGAATTAAGAAAAAACTTTATAAGTGGTAAATATGTTGCATCTTAGTATGTTAGGTCTAATGCTAAATTGGAGGTTTCCATAATTATATTGGAGGATAGAGAATTTTGGTCTCAATGTCAATTTATTATCCGAGTTTGTGAGTCTTTGGTGAGGGTGCTTCGCTGGGCTAATAGTGAATAAAAGGCAATAATGGATTTTTTTATTGTCATGGAGAGGGCAAAAGAAGAAATCAAGACTAATATAAAACATAGGTCTTCTTTATACACACCGTATCTTACAATCATCTATAAGAGATGAGAAAGGAAACTTTCTTTTTCATTATTTACATTTGGGGTGTTTTTGATTCCTCTTGTTTATTTTAGACCAAATTTTCAAAGAAAGCTGAAGTTAGTAGATGAATGCTATTCACTATTGCAATAATTGTTGGTTATAAAATGATATAAGATCTCTTGAGCTCACAAATAGAGCTTTATAAGCAGTCTTCTAGAGATTTTGGAATGTCGATTGCTATTTGACAAAGAGCAAACTTTCTTCAGGTATTAGTTATTTCCTTTTGCTTATTCGTTGAAAATTAATTATCACTTTATTTTGTTTTTAACGTTACTTTTATTATCTTACGACTTACAGTTTCTTGGTGAGATCAATTCAAAACTAGTGTTCCAGAATTATAAAGGTTTGCAATTCAGATTTTAAGTTAATGTATGAGTGCAACGGGCTATAAACAAAACTTGAACACATTTGAATTCATCCATTTCAAGAAAGAATAGATTGAAGCACAAAAGATTGAATGACTTGATTTTCATTCATTACAATTTAAAACTTCAAGAAAGGTATGTTAGTATCATTATTAATTTCGATATAATTTCTTATCATTTTCTAATAATTATATTTTATTGTTTACTAGGACTCTTAATAGCACAAGTAGTTCAATAGATCCAATTTTTATTGATAATATCGATCGTTTAGCGGATTGGGTTTATGAGGAATCGAGTTTGGTAGATGTAGATGACTTGGAAGATAATCTTAGATCGGAAATCATTTACATGTCATTTGGTGTATTGAATTTGAATGATGATGATGATGAGGCTTCTCTTAGTGATGAGGATTATGCACTAAATAATAACTGGAGTCAGTGTAGTTATAATGAATATCCTCTCGTAGACGATTAAATGAAGTTCCAGGTTTATGTTTTTCCTCTTCTTTTAATTTTACTTATATTTAATGTATATGTTAAATTTTATCTAATGTAATGTAATTTTAAATATTTTTTATTTCAGGTTTAACTTATACTTAGTTGTTTCCTCATCACAAACTCTTGTCATAAATTGTAATAGTTTAAGAATTAAAGATATTTATTGTTCTTTTTGTTAGATATTTTGATGTAATTATTATTTATTAGATGATAAAATTGTAATATTTTTAATACTTTGTATTCTTCATAATTTTATATTCGTATGATGATAACTATCTTTTTTATATTAATTGTGATTATTATTTATAAGTGAAATATTTGAAAATTATTATTATTTTTAATTGTGGTTATTATTTTTTATTATGATTTTTGGAGACAGGGTTGATGTAAACTTATAAAGTATACAATACAACTGTACAATATGATAATGAACTATTTTGCAATTGAAAAAGAGGATTATTTCATAAATTTTAAAAATTACCAAAAACAATACCTAATATTAATCGATATCAATATCAGTACAATACCGTATCAGAACCAATCTTGTTCTAGGATTAGTACGATATTCGTAACTTTGGTCATGACTTAATATGAATAAAATGTTTTCTCACATACTATAGTAATTAAAAATATATATGAAATAATTATATTAAATAATAATTAGACAAAAAATCATATAATTGAATTAGTGGAAAATAAAAGCCTTATACTGGATAAAAGGAAAACAAAATTTCAACCTAAAAACATCTTTACAAATTTGGTACATTCAATTTAAGAGAGAATGATATTTGCCTCTCACTATTCTTTCTACTACGAAAGTGGTAAACAATATAAAAGGTAATGTTCATTGTACATCATATGTCACACATGGTATTGCATCTCCTGTGTGCCATACACTTGGACTTGATTCCTTTGTATGTTTTAGAATTTTTCTCACTGTTACATTATCCTCCATTGTTATAAAGTTAATGGATCTATGTTGAGTGTTCCAAGTGATACCTTATCAGTTGATTAGAGAAGCAGAAGCGAGGCAACATAGAGAGGAGAAGTAGCAACACAAAGAAGTAATAACAAGCTAACAACAAAGAAGTAGCAGCAGTATTGAGAGGCAACAACAAGCTAACAATGAAGAAGGAGAAACGAGCTAGAAGCAGAGCAATAGAGAACCTCAAAAGTATCAGATCCTGTTGAAGAAGAAAATGGAGCGATCGCTGAAGAAATTGCACAATAATGAGTACGTGATTATAAGAGAGAGGAAAACAACAATGAAAAGTAGCAACGAGAATTGGTTTGTGTTTGAATGAGCGAAGTGTATGGTAGACAATAGGTAGATGCTTGATAGATATACTAGGTTCTTATTTTGGTCCTAAAAAAATTGAAGCTATATTTGGTAGGGCAGTTAGTAATAGAATGGATTATAATGTGATATTATTCCATTGTTTAGGAGGAATGCTTATATGGAATAGGATGGAAGGAGAGGGTTTCATATTACATCATATTCCATTCTAAACAGTAAAAATGACTTACCTCCGATTTAAGGGGTTTAGGATAAAATGTAAAATGATAAATATATACTACCTAATAACTCTCAATAAATTTTTATAATACTAATTATTACCCTCAACGTTATGTTTTATATCTATTAACATATGTTTTTTTAATCAAGGGTAGAATAGTCATTCATTATTATTATATGTACATTACATTCAATTCCATCCATCTTCTAATCAACATTTCACTATATTACATTATGAACCTTTCTATCCCTCCCAAATAACAATTTTCTAATATTACATCCATTTATATTTAATTCCATTATAAATCATTCCATTTCGTTAAAAACCTTACGTCTAACCAAACATAGCAACATAGCCTTAGGGATTCTTTCTTTAAGATTTCTAAACTTATTATGCTTTTAATAGAAAAAGGGATTAAACCCTTCTCTACATGTTTTTAAATAGGTAACAAGCCTAGAAAGTACTCAACACTATGAGGAATTTGAATATCATACATCAAAAGCTCTCCCAACCCAAGTGGAGGATAGGGCAAAACATAAGAACCATTTATAAGACAATAAGCATACCTTGCAATAAAGTCTGCACATCGGTTAGCCTCTGTAGGCATGTACTAGGTGCACATTGTCGTTCATAGCTTCTCCATTTAAAACTTACTTGATAGCTAATTCATATTCAGACTCCACCAAGACATTAATTATCCCTTGACTCTATGGAAAAAACAATCCATGAAAAATTCCTATAAGCTCATTTTTAATAATTAAGCCCCTACCAATATTCATAGTAAAACCCTTAATCCAAAAACCATTATGGTCTCTTATTAAACCACCCATAGTAGATAAACCATTATTTGGGTTGACTGCTCCATCTATATTCATTTTCAAACAATCGCAGAGGAGGCTGCCATTTTCTTTCCCTATCCTGCTACACACCAATCTGACTTATGAAGCATTCCTTATGTAAAGTGTTAGTGCATATTCCACTGATAACTACCTTCTATAAAAATTTATAAGCAACATATCTACTTTGACATCTAATGATTTTATCTAACCCATCAAATGTAGAATTAATCATATACCAAACTTTAAAGGACAAATTAAGTTTGGGGCTGATAACAATTAGTTCCAACAAAAAATCCATGTAAGTAGGCTTTCTTAGAAAAATATCTCTACTAATTTCATAACTTGGCATGTTATTATTTTCAGTAGTAACATCATATTATCTCCCACTTGGCCACTCTCATTAAGTTATGAACAAACAAGAACTATAATGACTCTCTAATGCACCCTAAGTAGAGTTGCTTTGAAATCTTGTATATGATCTTGTTATCTGTTGCTTTTCCCATTCAGTGAAAATGAATGATTGGTGGCTAGTAGTATGTTGCTTGAGAAGGCAATTAAGATAATAGAAAGAAGTAGAGAGAATAAATGAAGAGTTGAAGAGTAAGACAGAGAGAAGGGAGAGAGGAGAAAAAGATTTTTTAATTATTTTTTGGGCCTCACTTACCATATAGATTATACATATTGTGAGAGACCCATAAACAATGAAAGATATGTTTTTTCTTTTTTCTAATATATAAACGTGTTTGGATTTAAATTAAAAATTTGGTGAAAATATTATGATCTAAGTTAACCATTTTATCTTTGAATTGTATTTAACATTATACTAGTATTCTATTTACAAAAACTATATTTCCTTTAGTTTTATTAAAAAACATGTATGGTCAATATTATAAAGATTTGGACGAAACATTCTATTTATCATTTTTGACTTGATTAACTAAGCTCAACTGTCACCTTTAATTTTGTATGCTATATCCTTTTGTACAAATCTCATAAAATTTCTTTTAGAATTGATCAATGCTTAAAAGATTAGTTTTTAAATATGGAATAAAAAGGACATTTCACAATTATTTAAGTAATCCTTTGGTTTGAATAATTATTTATCCTTTTCCCATGACTACAACTTTAGATTTATTCCCAAACTTTATATTATTTTAAAAAGATTCATCAAAGATTTGGAAAATTAACATGTCTCCATTCATATAGTATCTATTCATTACCTAAATTATTAGGGAATTACGACATAATCTCATCACACATATTAAAAAAAATTAAAATAATTTTTAAAAAGTCAACATCACTTTAATTCTACAACATAATTAGTCTATAAATTAATAAATTATGTATTATTGATATGTGCTTAATTGACTATACATTTATTTCATAACACTTAGTGATTAATGATATGAAAATACTTAAGATACTCATTTTAGTTTATACATGGTTTTAGGTACAATTCGGAAGTCAAATAGCTAAAGTGAGTCAAAAGCACAATATTTGAGCTATTTTTTGAAGATTCACAATCAATTGTCTTCATAGAGCAAGAATGAGACGGATTAGAGTAAGAGGAGAGAAGAAAATGCATGAAGATGATGATTATATGTCACAAACATTAAAAGGAGAATGCAAGAAGTGACTCACGACTTACATGGGGTGAGACACCTCTCATGCCCATACAAGGTGTCTCATAGCTATGCAAAACTTCTCACAGCATACAAGGTGTCTCATAGTTGTGCAAAACTTCTCACAGGTGTGAGAAGTTTTACACAACTGTGATACATTGCCACCTGACCCAAAAACCTTGATTTTTTAATATAGAAGAGATGTTGTGTAGAACATGTTTCGTTTGTTTCATTCTGGGAGTGAAGAGTCTCAATTTTGAAGAAGAGAAGGGGCAAAGCTCCATTTCTTTGGAGACCCAAGGAGGGTTAACTTTTTTATGCCAGTTCAGAGGATATATTGATGTTGGATCGTGTACGGTCCGAGTATTCATAATACA
>JANZLF010000002.1:24813110-24825056 GCA_026546835.1 Erythroxylum foetidum
GTATTTTATTAGAAATTTTGTACTATAAATAGAAGGGTTAACTTGATGTAAGTCACACCAATTTATAAGAAGAATTCCCTCTCCTAAATATTCTTCAAGTTTAGTTTCGGTTTTATAACAAGGGAAACATTTTTGTTGAATGGACGATTTTATTCTTATATTTTTCTCCCTGAATTCAGATTTAGTAATGTCTTATTATCTATCAGACCAAGAAGGATGATTCAATTGATGTAAATGTCTCAATAAATGATGGAAGGTTGGTTGGTTGAAGTATGAACAATTATAAGAACCAAATCACACGACAGAAAAAGACTACGAAAGCACAATTGGAATACTAAATATATTGTTTTGCCAAACTGTTTCAATCTGGAACATCCATGCAAGTCTAGAAGAAGCGATATTCATGACACGACATCTTATGCATAAGAGGGCGGAAAAGGAGATCGAAAAAGTGAAGTGGCAATCTTGTCAACGATATGCATCCCATAATAGAACAACATGGGGCCCCGAGTATTGGCTATTTAGGTACTATTTGAAAGAACCCAATTGAATTGATTTGGACTTCTATTACAATATAATAACAATCATCGACAGGAGCATGCTGAGGTATATTAATAACTGACATTGCATAATGTTTACTAAGGATTTAACAGAATCTGTGCTAATATTTTGAAAGTAAAAACCACCTAATATTCCTGCTTATACAGGGCTTGTTCTTCATGCTCTAAATCTACAAAACCAACTACTCTTTCCACCACATATCTCGCGGTTTCGGCAATGGAAGCAACGGAAAAGAAAATTCAACTGAGGTCCTTGTGAGTGGATTTCTATCAACTCTTTCTTTTGTAAAAGCTGTATTTCTTTCTTTAACAGCTAGGTGTAAACATTTCAATCTGGCAGGGGCAGGTCATGTCTCACCATGTCGGCTTCACCAACTTCTTCTGATATGCCAGAAGCTGATGATAACATTTCCAAGCCAGACAAAAAGGGTGGCAACAATATTAATGATGGCCTCAAAGTACATATCTTCATCTAAAATATCCATGCCCATAAACTTAAATATTATATAATGACTGGCAAGAAAGAAACTCACCAGATATCCATGGATGAAATTGCACGTTTTTAGTCCCGCCAAAGTGTCATGCTCATCTAAAAGTTGCAACTTATCTTTTGATTCCTCAATTGCGCCGGGCATACAAATTGGACTACTTGTGGAGGCTAAAGGATTCGATTTGGCGTTCAACTCTTTCACCAAGTGTATTTCAACTTCGTTGGCTTGCAAAGCAGTTTGGAGAGCAACATACTGAATAAAAACAGGGAATTGAAAACCAATTCTCGTGGTGGAAAAACAAACCACATAAAACAATTTACTGTTTATAGAGAACATATTCTGCAACTGAAGAAGAATAACCTGGCACAGCTGCTTGACAGACAAAGTCGGCCTGCAGGAAAGATATGGCCTTCGCAAACTGGGTATACTTTTTTCATCAAGAGAAACAAGCATGAGGTGGATATCCAACTGAAATTAAAAGAAAAAAAGTCAAGATTTGAAAGCATTCATGGGAGAATTCGGAAGACAATGATTTTATTATTCTATACTCATACAGGTGCGCCGAAGTGTCTATGACTCAAATAGACTACTTTTTAACCCATTTTTTAGCCACACTTCAGCATTCACACTGCCATAATGAACAGCAGAAAAGAGCACCGATAAATATAATTTTACCTCATCATCATTCTCCTCCAAGTTCCGGAGATAATCTGCCAACTTGGACAGGCGACTATTTCTAGCATTTTTTCCGTTGCCAGCGTTTGCACCGCCATACCGTGTATGACTCCGAATACCACCCTTGCCCCATGCAAGCCTTTCAGAGGAGCCAACAAGTGCAGCAGATGCTCCCATTGATTCCTTATTGATTTCTGAATCATTGTCATCACCACCTCCATCGGCACTAGCAGCTGCTGATCTCCCCCCAGCCCATCTCCTGGATCTTTTTGGTTTAACCTCAGTACTATGCTCATCAGCAGATGACGAATCTTTGCCTCCATCCTCATTTGCATCCTCATTGTCATCAGATTCCTGAAGTTCAGGAGTTCGATAATTTCTCCTCCCTCTTGCGTGGGTGTCTCGATACCGACCTTGTGTTCTCCTTGCAAATGCAGCTGCTGTGGCTCTAGTTGTCTTTTTTCGACCAAGAGCTTCAGCTTGTCGACGAATAGTCTGGGCAATGGAATCTTGAATCTGTTGAATTCACTAAACAAATTCAGAATACAATAACAAAGCTGCACCATTTTTTCCACGGCCTTGTGTTTCGTTGAGAGGGAATGTCAAAAATATCCTCCTCCACTTGGGATCAAATGCTGGTGGGGCCTTTTAACATGGAACAAAAAAGCAACTATAAAAAAAAAAAAAAGTGCAGCACTGACATGGTTTGGAACTGATAAAGAGTTAGAACATGTTTGACCATTTGTTATTCCTACAGTTCAATGGATATCTGTCTCAACAAATAAAACAATGTTTTGACAAGTAAAGACAACTAGACCTTTCAATTGTGTTGTTTTCGTTGATGCATTTTATTCAATCTGAACTCCAAATGCATGACAGAAAAAAAGACAACCACACTGCAATAGTTTACCTGCTTATTGCGGGCTTTTTCCTCTTCATGAAATGCCAACTCCTAACAGAGATGTTTCAAAATTAACAACTGAATTCTAATAGAGGAATCACATTTCTATTCAAGATGCAACAATTCAGCAGAATGATACCTCTTCCTCATATTTGTCAATATCTGGATACAAAGCAGAAATTAGTGCATCATAGTTTGGGTCATCTCTCAAAGAACGGCGACTGGCACAATGGGTGCGGCATGCAGGACATTCATTATTCCTGCAATGAATTTCAATTTACAGAGGTAAGGATTTTAAGATCTGAGTCCATCTTTTAACGAAGGGGCAATAAGATGTCATAAACATCCAGACTTTAAATCAAATCAATTATGGTTCAAAATTTACCCAAGGCGCATAGATTTGTCAATGCATTCCCTGCAGAAGCGATGTAGACATTCCATCACAGTCCTTGTTTTCCGAATTATTCCTAGACATTAAAAAGGAAATCAATACTTCGTCCAAAACAGTAGTTTTGACTTTATAGAGAAGGCAATATCACTTTGTATAATGACACTGGAGAAATTTCAAGCTTACTTATCCACAACAGCTCATTCATATTGTTAATAAGAAACATGCAAAACATAAATTTATAGCTCATTCGTAATGTTAATAAGAAACATGCAAAACATAAATTTACTCCTGATTTCATCTGTAGCATCTCCATTTTAATTTTAGTGGATGTACTGAATTCAACCAGGAGAACATGAATTTTCTTCATTCATTAATGTATAACTTATAACGATCTTCAAAAAATTATGAATATAACAGAAAAGAAGATTAAACAAACTGATACACGCCGAGATATGGTATCAATTCAAAGTAGTTGTCAAATTTCAGAAGATACATCAAAAATCTGCTCTGAGTTTTACATATTTTAGCCTATAAAGTTTGAATTACGTGCTTTATCACATATGACTTGGATAACATAATCACAGTCTAAGTTTCCAATAGCAACATCAGGTAGCAAATTTTTTGGACTTTAAAGTTTTGCACTTTGCCGTCCTTGTTCATTTAATATTGTTTAAAACCAGTTGCATGCTATATCATTGAAACTGTTGACCAGAAAATAAATTGATGCAGGATGGATACGGGAGTGTGATAATCATAGGCATCCAAAATTCAAAAAGGATGTCTTTGCGAGAGTTGAAGGAAACATTGGTAAACTTGCACGTTAATAGCACCCTATCTGCAAATCAACCTAGTACGAGTGGCAAATTCACTGCAAATCCTTGCTTGGCTAATGACAACTTTAAGATTATGGAAAACTGTAAGGTTCCCAGACAATTTAATCTAGAAAGATTTAGGACCACAAAGGGATATCAGGATCAGTTATACTCAGTTTCCCACCACTAGGAGTAGCAACTGGCCCAGGCACCCTAAGGCCCAAGCCCAAGCCTGAATCCGAAACTTACAAATCTGATTCCCGTTGATTTTGGGTCAGACCGGCCCGATTTCCCATAATTGGTTGGGCCTGACAAAGTTTGTCGAGCCCAAGCCCAACCAAATTGGCTTGACTCATTGACATTAGGCTAGGGTCGAGTTTTTTTTGCCATGCCCACCAACCACCATTAGTTTTATACCTCAGCAGAATAAGATGATGTAAACAACTAAGACCACATCCTTTTCAGGAGTGGAAATCAGTACCTTTTTTATGATAAGGAAAATTTTTAGCTTGGGCAACCGCTAGCAAAAAACTATCTTTTAAAAGTGACATCCTAAACAAAAAGCAGGAAGCAACTAAGTGAACTTTCAGCTGAATGCTGAAAATTCATTGAATAACTTCTTAAACCGATACTTGAAAGTCACGCAGTTGAATCCTAGTTATGACAACAAGAAGGATGTTCTCGCATGCAAACAACATCAACAATTAAGATCCCAGAATGATGCAAGTCCCGTGCCTAGGTCCAGCCTTGGAAATTTACTTGTAAGCGACCGAAATGAATATAGAATGTAATTAATCCAAATGGACCAAATTACTTATGAGAATAAGTCTCAGCTTAAAGCAATAGGAACAACAGGAAGGAAAGGAAAGTTTATTAATAAAAATAATCTGAAAACAGTTCTGAAGTTGTAGAACTAGAAAGACGACGATAAGACCCTATTTGTCTGACATAAACCCTGTGCAAGCCAGATACCAAGTCAAGTTGCAGAAAATTACAGTAACTGAAATCCCTAGTTCTAATTTTAACTACCCAGAGAGTATAAGAGTCTCCCATACCGAGGCAGATTGGGCATTGCACTTCCCTGCGTATTTCAGACAATTTTACCATGACAAACCTGCAAAAAAGCATGAAATTTTTTTTCAGTTAACACTATATTATATGGTCAACAATTAACTTAGCTAAATCAACTCTGCAACCTTCGTTTTTTAGTTTCCAATGTGCAAAACATTTTTTCCTACTCACCACAGTTGTCTTTAAGTACAAAAAGAAACCTAAACGATGAAAGTAGTTCAAAAATATCACAATGGAACATGTCCTCCAACTTATAGAACAAAATGACCAAGTCCTCAAACATAAAACCATATTCAAGCATCTTCCGCAAATACTCATATGCTACACTATAGAACAGAACAATAATTGAGAAATTAAGGCACCATGTTGTTGCTTCATTGCAAACTCAACTGACAATGTTTTGTATTTATACAATATCAAAATTCAAACAGTATTTACCCCAAAAAAAAAAATCAAACGGTAACTCGAGAATAGAGAAAAGGTGAAAAACAATTATGGTCGTTTCTTGGTACATTCTTATCTGAAATACTAAATAACACGAAGCACTGAATGCTCAGACACAAGAAACCATCAGAAGTTACGGTAAAAGCTCAAGTGAAAAATGGTAGCAAGCATTAGAACAGTAAATTTGCTGAACAGTAAACCTATATACTAGATATAAAACGAGATATTACATCAATAAATCAAAAGTTTAATCAAAGAGGGAAAATGGCTGCAACATCAACAACAATGTTAAACCCTTAGATGAACAATGTCCTAAAAGATCAAGGCATCGCACACGGAAGTAGGAACTAAAGACATTCTCACGTTACATCAGCATAAGATTTATACACATAACTATCAAATATTTTTTCTGACAGAGATTATGCCTTATAAAATCATTACAATACTATGAAATGCATAACTAATCAATAATGAATGGTATGAAACTCTTCTGAACCACTCAAATTCAATTTGTAGAAGACATCCAAACCACATACCTTATACCTGTAGAACAAATTAATCATGAATGCAGCATGATTTCCAGTTTTCACAAGAAATGCTGTTCCGCTTGGAACAGATGTATCAGATTGCAAAGTATATAGCAGCTCAATTCTGATCAGAATAGTAATTTATACTGCACAAGTCCCAACGATAGCCACATTGTTCAATAAGATGCAAGTATAAGATTTGCATAAGCCAACCTAAATGACGGACTCTTTGTTTATCTTTTAATATCCTTACTTCACAATTTGCATTCTTAAATTTCTTTTTGTTATCCTAAGGTGCTCCACCAACATTTGAAACATGAAGGAGGAGGTTTGAAGCTTCTTCATGCACAAAGCCTAGGGGCTCAGAGGTTATTTTCAATTTACTATTTTCTAAAAGTAAGTTACAAGTAGCCACCTGGAAAAGAACTACAGTTCAGGTGGTGCTGAGACACAAAGAACATATCAATGGACCAACATTGTAGTTGCAACCAACAATTTACAAGGAAATAAGAAAGGGGTCAAGAATACAAATAGAACCAAAAGAACTTAATTCTTTTAACCTCTAGTTAAACGAAAAAGAACATAGTGAACATTTCAGCAGTGGAGAAGCCTTTTGGTCAAAAATTAACTGGCACCAATTCAGTTGGCCTGGGAACTGAAAAGTCAATCTGCAAACATGAAGCTAAATTTCTAACGAAAAGCTTCCATTAGATGCAATCTGGAAGAGTTTGTGACCTCAGAAAAATCCATGCGTTACATTCCCATGGAAACTGACGAAACAAAGGTAAATTAAGCAATTCCGCCATCATGCATCTATATAGCCAATCCCAGTACGACGCTCTAGTTATCCAACCGGTAACCAACCACAAACGGTAAAATAAGAAAAATGACTTTCATGCAAAAACTAGAATTCGGAACATAATCATCACGCTCATGAATAACCACCGTCACCGAACTGCACCTACCCTCACCGAAGAGAAAAGCAGCAATCAGCAAGAAACTAGAACAATGAAGTTAGATATGCATCTCAGACTAACAAGTGAAATCAACCATAGCCACCCACCAAGTAAAAGCTTTAAAAACCAACAATAACAGGATAGCCACTGCGAGAAAAAAAACCAAAACTCGAAACTAGATAGCAAGTCCCCTTTATAAAACAATAAAACGTGAAAATCCAAACAAGTAAAGCATGCAGATCCCAAATCAAACCACGCATCAAGTGACAAACTTAGCAAGTAACGCGAGGGGATCCAAAGCAGAACGTACTCTTGCTTGTCCTCTTCGGTACTTGACTCTGGGCTTCGATCAGATTCTGAAAAAACAAACAGAAAAGCAGCCACCATTAAGCTAAAGATCAATTCCAATTGCCCAGAGAAACAAAAATGGCGTCATCGTTGCAGTATGTCCAACGCAGCGATTCCACGACGCACGTACCGTCATCACCATGATGATGATGAAGAGGGCCCTGATGCTGTTCGTTGTTTTCTTCCTCATGGTTGTTACTATGTTCTTGCTCCAGAAGATCGTCGTCTTCCTTTTGAAGCGGGGTCGTTTCGAAGGAACGCTTCTGGGCTGGCATTTTCCTTAGCTTCTCTGCTCAAAAAACCCAACAACGAAAGGAGGTTCAAGAGGTGTTACAGTGAGCTCAGAGAAGACAATGGGCGGTGAATATGGATTGTATAGAGAAGAGAAGAGAAAGAGAGGGAGGGAGGGAGCTATTGGGAGGTGGTCGAGTACCGCTTGACCATTCTGCGCTTTAGCGAAAGGAGAGAGAGACGGGGAGGGTCTAAAGAAAGGCGGATTGGCAGAGGGTCGTGTATAGTAATTGTGCATATATTTTATTTGATAATACTTTCTTTTGTGTAAAAGAAAATATGTTTAATATATACATTCATGTATGTATGCAATATTGCGATGCAGTATAGGGGAAACAGCGTGTGAGCTACACTTTCGGTAAGATCACGCATTAGGGTCTTGACATTATAACAATTTTTTTTTTTAATTCGAGTAAACTCCTTAGGTTAGCAAAATGGGCACACCTCTTTGAAAGCTCAACTGGTGCATATTATACTCGCTTTTACTATTATATTGAGTTTTAGTATAATATTGTATTAATACTAATTAATATTGGGTATCATTTTAGACAATTTTTTAAATTTATGAAATAACTTTTAAATTTTTTAAAGATTACAAAATAATCCATTAATTTATTGTACTATATACTTTATAATTTTATAGCAACTATGTCTTCAAAAATCATGATAATACAAATTTAAAATTACAAAATATTTTACGTATAAATATCACAATTAATATAAAAAAGATCATTTCAATATCTTATGGAAATGATATTAAAATATTATTAAATAAAGCTAAATTACATCACTTTAGTCTTTCATAATTTGTTAGTATGGGTTTTTTTTTTAGTTCTCAAACTTTACGAAAGTATTTGATATTTGAGGTATTTGTTTAATTTTATGGAGTTTAAACTTTTATATTGAATAGTTACTTAAATAATATTGTAAACCAAAATATTATATTTGCTCTTATTTATTTATAAGTTGAATTATAATGATTATATTTAAATAAATGTAAAAAGAGATTATTCTGCAGAGCTCATGAATTTTGTTAATTGAAACCCTATTTAGTTAAAAGATCTTATAAAATGTACCTGCATTTTGTAAAATTTTTATAATATGATAATTTTTTGTTAAATATTGTTACAATGATAATTATTGGATAAGTAGCAATATCACATTAAAATAATATGATTCATTTTAATAATAAGGTAGAAAACTTAGGGATGTTAATTTTGACTAACCCAACCTTGACCTAGGTTGACCAAGCCACAGGCTAGCTGTTAGATCCCTAAGTTTTGAAACACTTCTCAGCGACCTTTATGGGGAGCCTTAGGAGGAAGGTTAACTGGATTCACGCATGAAGAAGACATGCGAAAACATTAAAGCAAACGTGAGCGAGTGAGATCGAACTTGGTGTGAATCTTGATAGAGTCTCGGACCTTGTGGAGATTGACTCGACCTAGGCTAAGGAATTGACGGACTAAGGGCTTGGCTATGCTTGAATGGATGGGCCACAACTAATGGACTTGTTGTGGGAAGTATTGGATCAGGCTAGTATGCTAGTGGGCTTCAGCGATGTCACATTGCATCATCAACTGATAGAGATCACGAGGAGATCTTGGATGATGCGGCGATGACTGCTGAAGATGGTGGAGATCATTGCAGATAAAGATATTAGTGTTCTAGATAAATGTAAATTCTATCTTTATGTTATCTTGTTAGATTCTATCTTATCAATTAGAGTTCTACTTAGGCGGGAGTGTCGTCTAATTAGTTCACGTGATATTATCTTATAAGAATAGACATGATCTTAGTACAATCTTAGGTGGTTTGGATATAGTGGAAATCTGAATGTGAGTTCGACTCCAAGTTAGATGCCTATATATAGCTCATTCGAGCTCTGCTTTTCTCTATTCAAGTTGAGAGAGCATTCATTGTATTCTTTTGAGGGATACTAATATAAAGGTTGGTTGTTGACCGTATTTCTCTTGTCTTACGATTGTCTTTGTTTTCTTATTGCTTCCGTAATGTTGTTTCTTCGAGTGTGCAAGGTAAACAATTCGAGGGTCAGGAAAGGCTAGAGTCTTACTTAAACGGATCTAAATGACATTGTCGTGCAAAGGGTGTGAGCGAGAAACTTCGAGTGAAAGTTTAAGTTCCAAGGTGACCTTGTAACAAATGGTATCAGAGCTAGAGTTTCGAAATGGCAGTAGCAAATCTGACAAAGCGAGTGACTCAGGTGAAGGCACTCATTGGTCCTATTCCTCAGGGGAAGGAAGATGTCACTTCTCACAATACTCAATTCGAGATGTTAGAGGCGCGGATCCAACAGTTGCAGCAACAAATGGTGGATATGTTGAAGGCCAAGAGAATGCTTAATTCGAGATCTCTATTCTCAAGCGTGACGTTGCAACAATAGTCGGGGATTGAGTCGAAAGCTCCACATCACAGCTTTCATCATCGATGAGGGTACATGAACCAAGGGTGGTTCGAAGGCGTGCAAAACGCCAAGATGTTGGAGAACTTCTTATGGGATATAAAGTAGTCATTTGAGGCTACTAAAGTATCTGACGTTAATAAGGTCAATGTGATGTCCATGTACTTGGATGGGATGCCAAGCTCTGGTGGAGGACGAGGACCTCTGCAAAGATCAGCACTGGTAAAACTCCAGTGAAAACGTAGGTGTAGATGAATAAAGAACTAAAGGACCAGTTTCTTCCTATAAGTACTTCTTAACTCGTGAGAGATGCCTTGAAGCGGCTAAAGTAAGATGGATCAGTAAGAGATTATATTAAATCTTTTAGCTCTCTAATGTTAGATATTGAGAATATGTCAGATGAGGAAAAGCTCTTCAATTTCCTATCCAGGTTACAATCGTAGGCTTAAATGGAGTTACGAAGGCAGAATGTGAAGGATGTAGTTAGTGAAATCGCAGTTGTCAATGCCTTGGTGGATTTTCGATTAATGAAAGACTCTAAAATGAGCTCCTTAAATTCTTCTAAGGGAAAAGGCCACGCCCAACAAAAGAAGACCAAGGGGAAGAAGAAGAAGGATTCCAAGAAGGGAGACTTCAAAGGCCAGGGCAAGCAGAATGGGGGCTTAAAAAACGGGGAGACATCCTCAAAGTTGCGAGGAAGGCACAAAAAGTTGCGGGAATTGCTTACAATGTTCCAGTCTATATTGAAAGTTGGCATGGCAAGATGAATTTCATCATCATACCAGTGGAGGATTTCGAGATGATTTTGGGAGTTGATTTCCTTAAAGCAACAAAGGTGGTGCTGCACCCAAGTTTCGGAGGTATGATGCTAATGAGTGAACAAAATTCCTTCTATGTGACTTATTGTAGGTTCGGTGGTAGAATGACGAATGTTATGATATCGGTAGGATATGTTTCGACTATAAGTATCAAGAAAGGATTGAAGAAAGGTATGGAGACCTATCTTGCTGCCATGTGGGAGATTAGCGAAGACCAAATGATAGAAGTCCCTGATGCAGTTGCAAGTTTGCTGAGGGAGTTTTAGGAGGTGATGGCGAAAGAGTTGTCGAAAACTCTTCCCCCTCGTCATGAGGTAGATCATAGGATTGAGTTAGTTCTTGGAGCGATCCCACATGTGCGTGCCTCATATAGGATGTCTCCGATAGAATTGATGAAACTTCAGAAACAACTTGGTGAGTTATTGGAGGCAGGGTTTATCCAACCATCTAAAGCTTCGTACGACACCCTAGTATTGTTTCAAAAGACGCAAGATGGTATATCGAGAATATGTGTGGATTATCAAGCATTGAATAAGGTAACTATCAAGAACAAGTATCTGATACCTTTGATTTAAGATTTGATGGAAAGGTTGTCGAGGGCTGAGGTATTCACGAAGTTGGATTTTTGAAGTGGGTATTGACAAGTGCGAATAGCCGAGAGAGATGACTAGAAGACAACATGCGTAACTTGGTATGGATTTTACAAATTTTTAGTTATGTCGTTTGGATTAACTAACACCCCTGTGATATTTTGCAACCTAATGAATGACGTCCTGTACGACTTTCTGGATGTGTTCATTGTGGTCTATCTAGACAACATCGTGGTGTATAGCACGAACATGATGGAAAATGTGGAACACTTGAGGCAAGTGTTCAAAAGACTAAGATAGCACAAGCTTTATGTCAAGATGGAGAGGTGTGAGTTCGTTCAGTTGGAGATCAAATTCTTAGGTCACGTGGTAAACGAGGGTCAGGTCAGAATGGATCTGAAGAAAGTGAAAGCAATAGTTGAGTGGCAGGCTCCTACGATAGTACGAGAATTGTAAAGTTTTCTCAGTCTGGCGAACTACTATAGGTGATTCATAGTAGGATACTCCAAGAAAGCAGCGTCATTAACGGACTTGCTGAAGACGAAGCATGAGTGGTATTGGTTGAGTGCATATGAGGAGGCATTCGAAAAACTTAAAGCTGTGATCTCAAGTAAACCGGTGTTGAAGCTACCTAAGTTCAGTCTTCCAT
>JANZLF010000002.1:24832636-24848690 GCA_026546835.1 Erythroxylum foetidum
AAATTATTTATAATTCTTATTAATGATTAATATATCAAATAATTAAATAATATATATTTAATTGATAATAAACTAGATTACGAGAAAAAAATAAAAATCACTTTATATTAAGGTACATTTTTTTTTCACGGTTAATTATTTTCTTCCCTAAATGAGTTTCACTAACATAATTACTATAAAGTTTTCATATTTTGAAAACTTAAAGGACATATTTAGTTTTGCTATGTTTGTGAATTTCTATTGTTTTCAAATTCAATGAAAAATGTTGGTTGAGTTTTTAATTTTCAATTTTTTGTTTTAACTTCTTCAAAATTTCATAATTCATAAAAGTTAGTTTTGATTTTTGATTTTTGGTTTCTTAATCTAAAATTTATTATTAATTATTATATACTAATTAGTTATTTTGACATTAATTACTAATGAAAATTATAGTTAATATGATTTTCTTTAGGTTAAAACATTTATGTATGAACTAAAATTTAAATATCAAAATTTTAATTATAAATAATAACATTACCTTTATTAACTAAAATTTATAAACAAATAAATATTAATTTTATATAATTATCGAAATTAGTAAAATATGGTGAAGTACTATGGATATTTAGTAATAAATATTATATAAGAAATTAAAATAAAATCAATAAATTAACAATAATAATTTATTTATAACTTTTATTTAATATTTAATTATTATCAATTATAAAATAGAATTAAGTTAATATTTAGTAACCAAATAAGAATTAAAACCAAAGTTAAGAAACGAAGATCAAAGACGCTAACAGGAAAAAAAAGGAAATAAAAACATCAAATCCTAAAACATGAGAGAGAGATTTGTTATCATGTTTAAAAAATATATGTTTAGTTTTAGCATAAAAAATACTAATGTTTTTTATAATTTCTAATTCTAAAGGATATTTCTATCTTATAAATGTTATAAAATATTTTATTAATATTAAAATTGTGTGATTTTTTACTCACATAATATATAATTAATTAATTCGAGTTTGATGCAATTTGAATTAACTAATATAAAATATCAAAAATAACATTTATAATTTATTTTATGAGTTTTTTTTAAACGAGCATTTTTTAGTTATATTGGCAGACAGATTGAAAGTGGGTTAAAACTTAAGTAATAGCGTAGTTGAGTTATGATAGTTATACAGACATGATAATTAACAAAATGCGTAGATGTCTTTTTTTCTTTTGGCAGGGTGAGGTCCCTTTTCGTTGGGCCAGCTTATGTGATTCCAAATTTCTTGCTTAACTTCCACACAATTGATGACAGCTAAAGGCGTACTCTATAAATTGGATGCAGATCCTCGAATAAATGAGCTAGAAATATACTATTTCATCGATTTATGCATTAGGTTCGAAGAATATTGATTCGCGCCCTTTTCCGTTTTTATTATTTTCTATTAATTGATGAGCTAAGGTTAATATTCAAATGGTTTAAAAGATTACACAATTCAAGAAATATATATAATTAAGGGATCTTTTTATTTTATATTCTGTCTATCTGTTAATTAAGAATAAAATTACGTATTATTAAAATTTTTTAAATCTCACATATCCTTAAGCCTCCTTTAGTGAATGACTTATCGACTATTTTTTCGATTGAATGAAAATTTTAAAATTTTATTTAATTTTTGGTCTCGTTCCTACCAAAGGCATCTAAAACGTTAGTGATAAAATTCAAATTTCTAATGAATTTTTGATATATTGTATTTGTTGGTGGATTTATGAATTATCTTCTTAAGTCTGAGGGATATATTAAAAAGAGATATGATTCATTTATGAGCCTCACTTATTAGCTTAAGTTTTCAGTTAAATAATTTTTTAATATGGTATCAGGGCGATCGAAAACTCAAGAAGGTTTATGAAATCTCTAAACCATTTTGTGAACACTAGAAAAAATGACATGCATCGTAAATGTTATTATATTTATTAAAATAAACAACTTAATAAGTTAATTTTTTTAGAAATATTAATTATTAAAAAATCTTTTTTGAAATTTATGTGTTAAGATATTTTAAATTTAAATTTTATTTATTAAATAATTATTAAATTAAAAATTTTTATTTTCAAAAAATAAAAATATAAATTGATTATAAAAAATAATTATATTATATTAATCGTAATTCTTATTACTTATTATACTAAATAATTAAAAATATATTATTCATAAATTATAAAAATTGAATGAAACCAAAACCAAAACCAAAACAACCAAATTCTTTAACTAAGTTTAAAAATGAAAATAAAAATAAACAAAAAAGTAAAACAAATCCACTTTTTAAAAAATTAACCAAAACTTTGAATTATGTTTCCTTTCCTTTTATTCCTTACAACACCTGGCCGCGTTGAATATAAAGCTGTTAATATTTTTTAACCTCTTTCATAATTATATTAAATATAAATTTTAACAAAGTTGTGAAACAAATTTGTACTGATAAGCACATTGAGTTTTTAAAAAATAAATTTCAACATTTTCTCAACAAATAGGACTTTGACCCAATTTTCTTGTTTCTTTATGCCTAACCTATTAAAGTGAAAACAAAGTAAACATAGATACATACTTGAAGTAGTTAAGGTTTTAGGCTGGGTTAACCACTAAAATTAGGGACAATGTGTTTTGATAGTACCATGTTTAATAAATTATGTTCTCACACTTTTTTTGTTTGGGAAAAGGCACTTTGAACTTTTCTTTTCCTACAAAGTGATTATTCTCATATTTGTGCATTTAGATGTCTTTGTTATCCCTCGATCTTCCTTCAATCAAGAGATAAATTTCACGATCATGACACTACTTGCATTTTTGTTAGCTATCTTTACGGTGAAAAGAGGTATTTGGTATACTATTTTACCACCTAAAATTTTCACTTTCAAGGATGTGATATTTTATGAATATATTTTAATTTTCTTTACCACGTAAAATTTTCACTTTCAAGGATGTGATATTTTGTGAATATATTTTAATTTAAAAAAAAAACTTAGTATTTTTTCTCCAAATCATCATTCTTTGACTACCACATATTTACCTTTATCAATCCTTCACCACAAAATTGTGACACTTAGTTCCCCTTCTAATACCAATAAACCAATGGAAGCAATTTTAAAAAGGAAATAAATAAACTTTTCTAAAATTTACCCTTTTCTTAACTATCTCACTGATAAGGTAACAAAAAAAAGTAAAACAACAAATTATAGAAAAATAAAAAATAAAATAAATGATTACGGTTTCACACTTAATTTATGATGAATTTATAGAAGTAAAAAAATCAAATACTCCCATAAAATAGAAACTTAAGACCTAACTTAGCTCGATCATCTAAATCTCTTATGGAGGCCCTTAACAGAAATGGTAAATTTTATATTTAACTAATATAGTTTGCTTTTTGAAATTGAAATAATTCATTAGAGATAGAGTAAAATTGTGCATTTAAGGTACACTATGTTTACAACTTAAAACAATGTGCCGATTTTCTAGTTAATGCCACATGCTAGTTAGACCCATAAGTCCTAATAGTGGAATTGTGTAAGCATTGGCAGTCCTTGACCAATGTTCGACACTTGAGGTGACGGAACAAGACAAAGACTTGCAAGTCATCATCATTATCATCATCACACCCAGTCCTAAGTCCCGCAATAGAGTGGAGTTTGGGGAGGTCTGATAATACGCAGCCTCACACCTACATAGTAGAGAGGTTGTTTTCGATAGACCTATATACAAATGAGACAATATAAGAGTGATGCAAGTGATAGAGAAAAAAGTTAAAACTAACACGATAAATTATTATGTCACTACAATTACAATAAATACATAAATAAATGAAAATAAAAATAAAATAAAAAGTAGCAAGTAAACCTGATGTAGTCCATATCTGCAATTACCTGATAAGCTGCACAATCCGACTCTTCTTGTCTCTAATTAAGTTAGGAGTCCTTGCTTAGAGACGTTGGAGGTATGACAATCCTATTGTCCCCATACATCTGTCCTGGGAAGCCAGGTTGAATGCCCGTAAGCCTTGTCGAAGACTTATACTTAGAAAAGGGAGAATAGATGTTGGGTTGGACTTCCTACGCGAGAATTTGCGTATCTCGTGTATCATTGCCAAATAACTACTATACTGATTTGGCAAACTTTAAAGGTTAATCCTTTACCATTATTTGATCACATCATACTTTTTTATTTCTAGCCACTACCTAAAAAAGAATCAACTCTGATAAATCCTTCTTGATCACTTCCCTCCAGTTTTTGTAAGGCCTCCCTCTTCTCCTCTTATATTCACTAAGGGTTATTCTCTCCCTGCTTCATATCGAAGCATTAGAGGGCCTTTTGCACACATGCCCAAACTACCAAATCCTGGTCTTTTTCAACTTGTCGATAATACTAGCTACCTATAGTCTATCTCTCACCGCTCGATTTTGGACCTTATCTCTTCTGGTAATGTCACACATCAAACAAAGCATCCTCATTTCTACCACCAACAATTGCCTTATGTGCCTACGTTTGGTAGGCCAACACTTTGCCCTATATAACATAGTTACATGTATCACCGTTTTATAAAACTTTCCCTTGAGTTTTAAAGAAATCTTTTTGTCACATAAAACTCCTGATGCACTCCTCCATCTGCTCCATCTAGATCTAATATGATTTACTATATTGGCAGTGATAATACCGTTGCTCTGAATGATGGACCTGAGATATTTAAAACTTGATCTCTATGATATGACGTCATTACTAATTGCTACTGCCGTCTCATCTACCAACTGGTTTCTCGAAAAGTTGCATTCTAAGTATTTTGTCTTAGACCTGCTCATTCTGAAACCTTTCAATTCTAACGTAGCTCTTCAACATTCCAGCTAAGCATTGACCCCCTCCTTGGTCTCATCCACTAGGACAATATCATCAGCAAATAACATACACCATGGTATCTCACCTTGAATATGTTTGGTAAGTTTATCTAGCACTCATATGAACAAAAAAGGGCTTAAAGCAGATCCTTAATGTATTCCAATACTTGTTAGTAGGTAAGGAAAACATGCATTTTCAATGAGATGGCATGCATTGCTGTATGTTAGTGGAAATCTTTGACAAGATGCAAGATTTGAATATAAGACCAAAAGATAGCTTGGGATGGACCTTATTTTGAAGGTTAGTTGGATCACATGTATGAGGGAGACATGTGAGAGCTCTAAAAACTTAATGCATGCTTAATGGACCATGACTAATGGACTTCATATAAGTAAGGATTGGACCGAACTGGCGTGTTATGAAAGGCTTTAGTCTTGTATGACTCATCATTAATGAATAGAGATCAATGGGAGATTTTGGATGATGTGGTAGACAAGATCACAGTAGATATACATTAACTCTAAAAGATATAGAGTTCTTCAAAGATATGAATGTAGTTAAATGTAATCACTTATCTTATTAGTTGTGATGTAGCTAAATCCTATTAAATAGAGTTTTATTTGGATGGAAGTTTCATCTAATTAGTTGGTATGATGCAATCTAATAAAGATAAACGTGATCTAGTTAATTTAGTTCAATTAGGATTCTAAATTGTAAAGCCAGATGTGTTTATAAATAGCTTATTTGTGCCTTGCTCCTTGAAAGATATAGGAGGGTAAGGAAACATATTCAGAGAGAGTATTCCTTTGTATACTTTTGGGGAAGTAATGAACATTTGTTTTTACCGTAGTTTTTGTGTGTTTATTATTGCCTATGATTATTTAATACTTTCGTAGTATTCTTACCTGAATGTGAGAGTTAAACACTTTGAGGGTTGTGAGGCATTAGAGAATAAGGTTTTATTGGTAAATGATCATGTGGAAAGCTGAGTCTTGCTTGAACAAACCTATGTGAGATTATCGTGAAAAGGAGTAGACACGACTTTAGTATAAGTTTGGTGTCTAGAAAAATCTTTGCAACAATTAGTATCAGAGCCACATTTCGATATGGCAAAAGGTAGCAATTTTATAGAGCGTGTCAACATAGTGAAGGCACTCATATGGCCAATTCGTTAAGGAGAGGAAGAGGTCACTTCCTACTCATTTTGGTTCCAGATTTTGGAGGCACAGATCTAATAGTTGTAGCATCAAATAATAGACTTGATGAAGTAATAAGAGGATTCTAGATTAGAGATCACGATCTTAAGACATGAAGTTGAATACAAGATGTTGGGTATGTTGAAAGCACTTTAGTAAAGATGCAAAAACCTAAAGTTTTTTTATAGTAAGTAGAGTGCCATTGAGTTGAAAAATTTCTTGTTGGCAATTGAGTAATACTTTACAATGAAAAAGGTGTCTGATTTAGAGTAGATGTCAATCATGACTATATATATAATGGATGGTGCAAAGATATATTGGAGAATGAGAACCTCTAACGACATCAGTATGGATAGACCTTCCTTTGATACTTGGGAGAAGATGCAGAAGGAGCTACTAGACTAATTCCTCCCCAGCCAAACTTTATGGTTCATGAGGGAAGCTTTCAAGAGATTAAAGCAAGAAAACCCAATATGGGAGTATATAAAGAAATGCACATCTTTGATATTGAATGTGTAGAACAACTTCTTAAGTGGCTTGCAAGGTTAGGAATAAATGGAGCTTCAGAGGCCGAACGTGAAAGATCTCCCAAATGTGATAGTGGCTATGGATGCCTTAGTGGATCTCCAAATGCCACCACCAATTCGAACCAGTAATGAGGGCAAGAAGATATATGAATATTCTCAATACAAGTCTAAGAAACAAACAAAATGAGATATTTCTTGTTTTATTCGTGAAGGGTCACAATTTGCTTGTGATTGCCTAAGACAGAAAGTGGGTGAAGAGTAAACAAATTCTATAGTTACGAAGGATCAAAGAGAAGGAAGTTAAGAATTGACGAAAGAAGTCTACCTCAATAATTATGCTATATTGGAAGGGTCATCTAAATAAAAGCAAAGATAAACCTTGACAGAGAGGGTAAATGGTACGTGAGATATGTGCCAATGACTAATAAGCCCTCGGGAGAACCACATTTGGAGGACTGCCTATAAATTATTTCAAGAAAGGATTCGAGTTTTTCTAGTAGGGGTGGCTTGTTAGACCCTTAAATACTAATAGCAGAATTGTCTAGGCATTGGAAAGTCTTGACCAATGTTTCATGACTGAACAAGGTAAAGAATTACGAGCAGGTAAGGAAAAAATACATTGTCAATAAGTTGGCATACATTGGTGCACATTGGTAAAAATCTACTACAAGATGCAATATTCAAATATGAGATCAAAAGATAGCTTAAGATGGATCTTAGGTTGAAGGTTAGCTGGATCACATGCATGAGAGAGATATGTGAGAGCTTTAAAAATTTAATGTGAACTCAAATAACCAGATCATGACTAATTGAGTTGACATAGGTAAGCATTGGACTAGGCAAGTGTGTTATGAAAGGCTTTGAGCTTGGATGACTCATCATTAATTGATAGAGATCGAGGGGAGATCTTAGATGATGTGGCAGATAAGATCATAGTAGATATACATTAGATCTAAAAGATAAAGATTATCCAGGAGAACCATCTAAATATAGTAGAGTTCTTTATATATATGGATGTATTATTCCTAGTTAAATGTAATATCTTATCTTAGTAGTTGTGATGTAGCTAAATCCTATCAGATAAAGTTTTACTTTGATGGGAGTGTCATTCAATTAGTTAGTGTGATGTAATCTGAAAAGAATAGATGTGATCTAGTTAGTTCATTTCAATTAGGATTCCAAATTATAAAGCCAGAGGTGCCTATAAATAGCTTATTTGAACCTTGCTTCTATAAGCGAGATATAATAGGAAGGGAACACATTAAGAGAGAGTATTCCTTTGTATACTTTTGGAGAAGTAATAAAGGTTTGTTTTTACCATAGCTCTTGTATGTTTGTTATTGCCTATGCTTTTGTAGTATTCTTACTCTAGTGTGAGAGTTTAATACTTTGAAGGTCATGAGACATTCAAGAATAATGTTTTGTTGGTTAACAATCACGTAGAAGGTTGAGTTTTGATTGAATGAACCTAAGTGAGATTGTGATCCAAAGGTTAAGACATGACTTCAGTATAAGTTGGGTATCTAGAAATTTTTTTTAACACTTGGGACCTCTCTCTACTATAACACATATTTGGAGAAAATTAATTGATACTTACTCTAGAAGATTATAAGTGTTCATTCTTACTCCTATGGCTCCTCAATGGTCAGATTATTCTTCAATTTAGTCTCCACGTTCCTCTTTCATCATGTGTGAGTTCATCAATTCTTTCTTTTACCTTAAGTTTGGTCTGGATGTTGTGTTATGAACTATTCCTTTACTGCCTTACATGTTTGGTAATCCATCTTATGAATTGTTGCTTGATGTTGAGACCTCTATTTTCTACTGAATTACTATTTAAACAATTCTTCTTTGGTCCCTTTAATTTTTGATTCCTACTTGGTGTGTGGAGACAGAGGTATTCTCCATTTGTGGGTTGTTTCCATGCTTAATTCCTTGGAATTCTAGATTTCTGTAAGTTGTTCCTTTATGGAGTTTGTAATTATACTTATTAGGCTTTGTATCTATAACCTCTTGTTTTTTTTTTCAATTCTTCCATTCTTATCCATCCAAAGTTTGTAAACTGAGTTGCTTAGTACCAATTTTATCATTTCCTAGTCCTTTGACTTCTTTTTGTGAAGTCTACCACATCACTGTATAAGGCCTTACTAATTTGTGGACAGAATAAGGACCTCTTATAAATTTTTGAATTGTGCTCATACTTTGGAAGAGTATTGACAATCAAATAAAATATGATTAGTTGTCTCCTCTGTAACATCCCATTCCCATATTAAGAGTTAGAACCTAAAAATATGGTACATGTGAGGTCAATGAGAGATTAAGAAAAATACATTTTCATGCCATGCATATTGTTATAATACATACACGTGAATTTGAATTTTTTGCACACATTAAAATGACTGTACATGTATTCATTGACAATTGTTAGGTATAATTGATTATAACTGTAATTATGTGAGAATTGTGAATTAATTGTATTGAAAATTGATGTGGAGAATATATGTATTGATTTAGAATTTTTGGTGAGTTTTTGGATTTTTTTTTGAAAATATTGAGTATTATTGGACTAGGAAACATGCCAAGAGGCAAGTAAATTGACAAATAGAAACATAAATAAGAATCAAATGGTATTGTAGAATCGTAAAAAAAATGACATTGAAAAATTGGACATGACTTTAGAATTTTTGAGTTATTGATAAGGAAAATTTTAGAGATGATTGGAAAGATGAGAGTTAAGGGACTAGTTCAATAAGAACTTAGTTAAAGCATTAGATATTAGATAAGTGACAAGTGTCACTTGTCTAGTTCAAGTTTTAGTATACAATTACTTTAAAAGACCAAGTACAGTGCTCTTAGCTTTATCTTTCTCGTATCTTCTTCCTCAAGTTCTTCATTAACACAGAGTTTTTCATCAAACCTCCACCAAAGTTAAACCTTATTTTCATCTATTTCTTTTTCTACTTTCAACTTCGGTTTCTTCAATTTGCCTCAAGAAAAGCTGAAACTTGCCAATCTTTACAATGGTGTATGTGAGTTGCAAGAAAATTAGGGTTTCTTGAGTTTTTGAAGATTTTGGAGTTTTATCAAGTAAGTATCTTGTAAATCCTTTAGAGTTGTTGGTTTATGAAACAAAATTGGTGATTTATTGTCATGACATGAACAAGGGAAAAATGGACATTTTCATAAATACCGTTAGTATAGGATGAATATACTGATTTTTTTGTGGTTGGTGATCAAAATGTTATATGATAGTGTAGAAATGATTTTTGGAGTTGTAAGAACAACAAAAATGTGTATGAAATTTATTAAAGATGATATTCATATATGCTTTATTTACTGTAGATATGTAGGTGATTGTGTATAATTGAATATTTTGGGTGTTTTAGAGATAAACAAAAAAATGAATTTAAAGTTAAAGAATAGGTATAAATTTGATAAAATGATAAGTTTTTCATGAAATGAAAGAGTAGAAAGGTAGAAATATGTATCGAATGAAAGTAGATAGAGAAAAAATTGCATAAATTGAAATTTGCATGGATGAGAATAGGATTTTTGATGTTTAAGATTGAATCTTGGATTTTTGATTCATTTTTGTTGAGTTGAACCAAAAGGGAAGAAGTATAGATAATTTATGTGGTAGTTGAATAATATAGGAATGAGAAATCTTGAAAAAATTGGAAGGAAAGAAGAAGAATTACAGTTTCGGTGAAATAAGAAGAAGGAGGATGCATGATCGTGCTTCAGCACTATTGCGATATCACGCAAAAAGTTGGAAAACATGATCATGTTTAAGCATGATCGCGGCTTCGCTGACTGTTTAAAAATTAGTGATCGTGCCTCTGCATAATCGTGATTCGAAGTTATTTATAGGAAAATGGTTTTCTGAACACCCTTCAATCTTTTTATTATAACTTCTTCTCCTGACATCCAAATTACTTGATTTTTGAACCAAAAGACTCATAAAACATTTATCTACATATCCACCCAAAATCTTAGCTATTTGAAATCATTTTTGAGCGACTAAGTGATAAAATTAGGATAGAAATGATGAGGAAAATTTTGGGCTGGGTGCGCATAGTCATGCGTTAAGTTGCACGGGCGTGCATTATGTTGGTGTGCACAGGCGTGCATGATGGTTGCACAATCATGAATCAAACGTGTTGGAATGCACAATCATGCATTGATCTTGCACAACTGTGACTTAATTTAGTTGGGTTAATGGATTTAAGATGAAAATGTTGATTGTGTTGGAATATGATATCCATAAAGATTTCATTGAATAGACTTCGGTACTTTGACAATATCTTGTTTTGTAGTTATCTGAATAGAATTATTTTTCATCGAGTAAACTAGAGACATAGGGTTATAAATTGTCTGAAGAAATTAAATGTTAGTTCAATCTCTAAGAATTTCAATTTCTAGATCAAATTTGAGTATAGCGTACTATTTTAGAATGAGAATAGTATGAAAATATTTGGAGTATAACTTTTAAAATATTGAACCAAATTGAATGATCTTGATATCATTAGAAACTTAAGAGACAAGAGAACAATTTACTAGAAGAAAGTATTATCAAATTAATCCATTTTCTTGGTCAGAAAGAACATGCAAAGTTGACCGGAAAGTATGTTTTAGGAAAAATTTGAATTTGACCAAATGAGTTATAAATTTTGTTTCTAATGTTTTTATTGAGGTATAAACCATAAGTATGAACGATACTTATGTGAGTTTGGAAATATGAATGTTTAAGTGATGAAAATAATGGAACAATACTTAGGATTGTCATCGAGCATGCATTGTACTTATTCCATATACGTATTTGTCCATAAATGAATGCTTATAATTGTGCAATTATTAATTTGAGTATGTGCAATATATGTGTTGCATAATTTAGATGTGCAGGATTAATGTCTGCATTCAGCTGTTTCTAGATCTCAGAAGCAATTGCTAATTTGAATCATACTGTGAGTCGACCATGATGGTCTCATTCACTGTTTGTTATGTTTTAAATTTTTTCTTTAAATTGCCATTGAAATGAAATATGATTGTTCTGATTCTAGATATTGAATGTCTGAGGAGTTTGATAAATGCATGAATAATAATAGAAGTGCTCCTTATTTATAAATTTTATGACATATGTGATACACAAATTGACTGTTAAATGCTAGATTGAGTTTCGATGAGAAATGTGAATATGCATATAAATGAAAAAGTGATTCTTAAATTTAATGTTGAATGCCGGATTAAGGTCCGATAATATGTGTAAAGTGAAATAAAATAACTAATTGAAAAGATGTAAATGTGATGCATTTCATTTCATGAATGCATTAAAGATAAAGGCTGTTGCAATCGATGTAGCCACCAAAAAAGAGCTTAAAGCTTAGATGTGAAAAAAAGCTTAAAGCTCAGATTGTGAAAAAGAGCTTAAAGCTTAGAAAGCGTATAAAAACCAAAGGCTCACTATGTAAAATGAGCCCGGTATCTCCAACAGATATAGGATAGTTATTAATGAGCCCAGTATTTATAGTGGATACGGGATAGTTATAGGCACTTGATCACAACAATAACAAATTGAAAGTGAGTCTCGTAAGCATTACATATGCATTTGATGTGTATGCTTTAAATAGTTTGACTGATTTTCTGAATGTGAAACATGTTTTAAGCGAATGTGAAATATATGTGACTCAATATGATTATTAATGAATTGACGTGTATTATTTGAATATGTGTACTATGTGTATTGTGTGATTGAGTGAGCCATTGAGGATGGTCGCTCACTGAGTTCGCAAAGCTCACCCAAAATTTGCAATATTTTTTAGGCTCAGAAGAGTTACCCCGTTGGGCAAACGGAAGTATAGCCATTGCATTCAAATAAGAGGTAAAGGTTGGGATCAGTTTACATCTACATTTATATTTTCTTATTTTATATCAAATTGAGTCTTTCGCAATTATTGTAACAAGTATATTTGAATATGTTGTTTTGTAATAACTTTCCAAATTGGAAAAGGGTTTGAAAATAAGAATGATCTTGAGTGTAATAATAATAAAAATGTGATTTTGAAATTATGAAAGAAAATAATGGGCCCAAATTTGATTACTGATTCCTACATATACTTATACTATTTTTGGAAAAAATTTTATACTGAGTTTTCCAGAGTTGACCTTTCTAACATGCCACCCTTGTAGGATTCGCACTCGGACATCACTCAAGATGTCGGGTACATGTCTTGCCATAATGGGGTGCTACATCCTCCTTCTGTTTTACATGTTAGAAATGTAAATGAACTTTTTAGCCTAGTTAGAGTATTCAATTTGCCTTTTATGGCCAGTTATACCATAATAAAACTTCAAGGATTAAAATGATTATACTAGACTAGCTATTGCCATAACACCTTATTCCTCACCCCTTATAGAAGTTCCACATATGATTTGTCACTAAATTCTCCTTGGATATTGTTCGTCCACTTAATTTGTTCCTCTTTATTTAGAGTTAGCTGGATTAATAGTGCCTAATTATAGTTTAGCCTTGCAATAGCAATTTTATGCATGGTTGAGGCTTGCTGAACTGTTGTGCATTCAATAATAGAGTTCTTGAGATGGTTGAGTTCCTAAAGCTCACCAAGAGTCCCCAAGCTAGTCCAATTGTCAAATTAGAAAGAAATGTTTTTACTATTCCCTATGTGGTGTACAAACTTCCCTATGAATGTTTCATTAAGCCTAAATAAGTTGAGCATGGTCCAAGAGCACTCTAGTTTAGGTTTGAAAAGCTATAAATTGTAATTTTTTATATAATATTCATGAATTCATCACACCCATAATGAAGTTTTGTTCACCAAAATCCTCCACAACCTTTTGATCATTAGGACTTTATTCATAATTTTGACTAGTTGAACATATAACCTTTATTCCTTTTAATCTTTTCACACCTACTCCATTTAACTTTAATGTATAATTGCCTTCCACATTACCATTCCATATAAATCTTCTTAACAATTGTTTGATACTCGTAAAGATGTTCTTAGGGAACTATATGTGGGAACACCAATAGGTATGTAAATTATTAAAGACTAATTTGACTAGCTAGGTCTTACCAACTGTGTAAAGACATTGATAGTTATAGTTGGTCATTCTAGACTTGATCTTCTCTAGAAGTGGTTTGAAGTCTATAAAAGAGTTTCTTTTATAATTATAGGAACTCCTAGATAGCAAAAAGGAGATTTAGTGATTTTGATACCTATTAAACTAGGTAACCAAACTTCGATTCCTCTTGTACTAGCTGACACAATTAGTAAACTTTTCTATTTGTTAATGACTAACCTAGACAATAATGTAAACGTATTAAGGATTATCATTAGTAAACTCATAGAATGAGGATCAACTTTGGATAAAATTATTAAATCATCTGCAAATGATAAACTTACAATCCTCAACCCTTTATATTTAGAATGGAATTTGAAGTTGTGATCCCTACTGATCTTGATCTTGATTAGTCACATCAATAACCCTATAAACAAAGTTAAAAGATATGGTGATATGGGGTTTCCTTGTCTTAGACCTCTTACTTGCATCACCTATTTAGTGGGCTCTCCATTAACTAGGATTTTGTACGAGACTATAGTGAAGCATTGAGAAACCAATTTAATGAATTGAGCTAGAAGGACAAAATCTTATATATTATTATGCATGAAATTCCAATTCAATGAGTTATATGTTTATGAAAATCAATCTTCAATGCAAAATTTTTATAAGATTTACTCCTTGAGTAATTTTTGAGAAGTTCCTATATTGTAAGAATTTTATCTTCTATGGATTTTCCTCTGATATAGACACCTTGTATGGCTTCCACCAAGTGGTTTAGAGCTAGATTCATTATTTCAGCTAGCACTTCAGTAATCACCTTATAAATCGTATTACAACAAAATATAAGACGATAGTCTTTAAGAGAAATTGGAGATTATACCTTAAGATTGAGCCTTATATAGGTTTTGTTGAGCTATTTCAAAAATTTTCCATTCTTGAAGAAATTTAATACAACATCTGCCACTATTGTTTTAGTGTGATTCCACATTTTAAAAAGAAATTCACATTGAAACTCTTTAGGCTAGGAGCTTTGTTGGGGTTTATGGAGGATAGGATTTTCTTAGTTGCATCAATTGGTTTGATTATATCTCTGTTAAGTCAAGAGGACTTCACTTCTATTAATTTTGATGACAATCAAATAATAATAATCTTAGAAATGCATGAACTGTTTTGACGAGTTTGTTAAGTGTGCAGAAAAATGTAAGTAACACTTAGTCAATCCAGAAGATGCATGGTCAACGACAAACGATAGATCTGCAACAGATGATACATCAACAACAGAAAAAGCACAAAAACAGATGAAGCACAACAACAGATGAAGCACAACAATAGACAAAGCGCAATAACAGATGAAACACGATACCAGAAGAAAATGCGACACCAAACAAAGTGCGATACCAGACGAAAGTACGATACCAGACAAAAGCGCTCTATCAGACGAAACATGATAACAGAAGAACTATTATTCTAGACGATATAAAAGGATGATATTCTAGAACATCAGTCAGTTAGTTAGTTAGAGTTAGTTATAGGACTCAACTAATAACGGTTTCTAGAAGATTCAAGAAGCAATTTCTCAAGAAGACAGTTAGAGACTTAGACTATAAATACTAGTTCGAGTGGAAAACTAAGATAACATTTTTACATTAGAGAAATTATGTATTCAAAGTGTGAAAGAAGAGAGCGAATATATCTGTAACGTGAAGCTCAAGAATATCTTTCCTAGAGAGAGAAAAAAAGGCTAGAGCCTAGAAAGGCTAAGATAACAGATAAAGAATGCTTTGTGTGAGAGACCTGAAGAGGTTTTACAAGTGTAGAAAGAATACTTACAAATTTAAAGAGTATAGTGAAATCTCAAATAAACTCTGAAGACTAGACGTAGCCTAAGGTTGGGGGTGAACCGGTATAAAATCACATCGTCTATTCTCTAATCCTTATCTTTCAATTTTCTTATTGTTAGACGAGTAGACAATATTACTTGTGATTGCATTACTTATCAACTTTAGCAAAGTGTTTTAGTAATCATCTAAATTTTTGTAAAAAAATTCAAGAAATCTAGAAAGATTAATATTTTTGAAAAGATTACACAATTCAACCCCCATTCTTGTGTATTTTACATATTATACCCGATTTCTATATTAACAAGTGATTTACTTCATTTGGTATTAGAGAGAGGTTTCCAAGAAATACTGTCACAAAATGAGGACAAAGATCCATGGCTGAATCATATGTTTTTATAGCTGAAGGTGCCTCGGTCACAAGAGCTCCTGCATTTAATGTTGAGGATTATCATTATTGGAAGGACAGGATGTGACTCTTTATAGAATCCACACATATTGATCTTTGGGATATCATCGAGAATGGTCCATATACACCAACAGATGACAAAG
>JANZLF010000002.1:24856224-24909048 GCA_026546835.1 Erythroxylum foetidum
CAACTCCCTACACATATTCAACCCCATTTTTCACTCCTAATTATCACTAAACAAGATTCAATCATCCAATTAATGCTTATACTTACTTGGAGAAGCTTCAATTTTTCAAAAATCTCAAGGCTCTAGCTTTCCCCTCTTTTTCCATTCTTCTTCCTCTCTTCCACGATACTCTTCTCTTCCTAACAAGCCAAAACTTACTTCTTCCTCTTATAAAGTCTACTCTTAACACTTGTGAAAAGACCCTCATGCCCTTTCACTTATGCCTTAAAACTTAAGGGTTTAGGTGATCTACCAAATTTACCCCTCATGCATTCTTACTGCATTATACTTTAATTCCATCAATTCCAACACTAATTTCTCCTAACATTTACTTGCTAATTACTCCAAAACAATTAATCTGACAAGACCTCAAAATAAATTAAATCATGCCAAATAAATAAAAATTTTCAGGGTCCAACAACTTAGACTTGGTCCATAGTTTATGAATTTTGTTAATCATTTAAGGGACAAACTCTGAAATGCTAAGGAGCTTCAATTGGTTAATCTTTAAGTATAGTTCAAACTCATACAACACAGAACAACAATAGATATAAACATATTTAGAAAGTATAGAAAGAAAATGGAAAGAAAACATTCAACAATCAGCCATAGAGATATATAATAAAAGCATAAGAAAGTACCTTCTTTCCAGGCCTTTCTAGCTTCAAGGCAACTTCAACAGTAGTATTTGATGCTCCAATTACATCAGCAGCCCTACCTGTCATTGGCCCTCCTCGAAGAGCATGGGTGTGAGCTACAATAGCAAAAAACCCATTTATGTGGCATCCCAAATCACAATGGGCAAGACAAATAAATTAATATGTAGCAATCAACAAGTTAATCTCCAAAAACTATAGCAAGGAAAGCTTACATTTTCATTATCTCACCTTCTTCTAATACTGACTCATCACTTGCGAGAGGAGAAAAATGGCAAACAATATTGTTTACAGAAATGCAAGTTGGAAAAGCAACCCCTCTTTCAATCTTCCTCTTCACATTATTATACATGTTACCAGTTTGCCTTCCCACACAGAAAAAAAACAACCAACATTTTTATCACTATCAAAATAAAGAGTTTTCCACCTACCTAAAACGTGACGAGGATCCTATAGTAGAAGAGGAAATGTAAAGAGATGATTAAAACAATATCTTTACTTACCTTTAACTCATGTGACGAAACTGGCATCATCTGGATGGCGGGCAACCTAAAAATAAATTGCACAAAATTAAAGTTTGGCTTTACCCAGATTCCCAAATCCTCAAAATACCATAAAAATCAAACCCCAAAATCACACATATATGAAGTAACAACATTATATACACGAACACAAACAAGCACTGAAAAGAAGAAGGGAAACGAGAATGGGTATGGAAATAGGAGGTTATAGAGGCATAATTGGGTTGGGGATTGCGTGCTCAGAATCTATCTCTTACTCTTCTTCAGACTGATCGCTGAAGAGGTTCAGCATCATTTGGTGCCTCTTCTCCTCACTCCCATCTCTCTCTCTCTCTCACCCCAGCGATTAATTGCAATGTGAGAGTCACTGGACATCTTAATGAGAAATGAGACCGAGAGAGAGTAGAGAGTACAGAACTGTGATGTGAGAGTCATTGGACAACCTAATGAGAAATGAGACCAAGAGAGAGCAGAGAGTAAAGAGTAAAGGGAGGGAGGGGCAACATCGTCATAAATGAATAAGCTGAATGTAAACACTACATTAGAGGAGCTTATGAAAAAATAGTTGGTTGGGTTGAATCAGCCAATCCAACTAGCTCTTCACCAAACAACTAAAAAGCTTTTTAATATAGGTCAATCATCTTATTTGAGTCAAAAAATTAATAAACAACTGAAAAGTTGTTAACCAAACGCGGCCTTAACCTCGGAGTTCTGATGAGATCCGGTGTATTAGGCCATGGAAAATGCGTCTATAAGGAAGAGGTGTTCGTACCCTTATAAAGTGCATTTTGTTCCTCTCTCCAATCGATGTGGGATCTCACACTCTCCACCCCTTTAGGGCCCAGTCTAGCTGGCACAATGGTTCAGGTACTGACTCTAATACCACTTATAACAGCCTAGATCACCTACTCACAAATATTGTCCGCTTTAGCCAAGGTCTCACAGTTTTGCTTTTCTCAAGACCTTCCCAAAAGATCACCCATCCTAGTATTACTCTCATCTAAGTACATTTAACCTCAGATTTTTTATGAGATTTGGTGCATTAGGTCATGAAAAAGCGTCTGTAAGGAAAAGGTATCCGTACCTTTATAAGGTGTACTTCGTTCCCCTCTCCAATCGATGTGGGATCTCACAAAAATAATTCTAATTAAATATTAATTATGCTCAACTATGATCTAATATCTCCTATTGATCCTTATTGATTAAATATCTCTTATTTAATCATAAATTTTCTCAAACTTTACAATCAAGTCTAACTTGATTAAAATATCTTTACTCTCTTCAACCTGTTCTTTATGTGTGACCCATTAGGTTCCTAAATATATTGTCAATGGAAATATGTTGTAACCCTAAATCATATTTAGTATTAGATATATTAAACTCCTTTAATTTATCTTTAACTCTAAAATTAAACAACTTACATTAATAGATTAAGATTAGCGTCTAGCAACATATTATGACCATCTAAATATTTAGGAATGTCAAAGTAGTTTTCACTAAACTTTCCATGGATTATTTTTTTGTATAATTCAGTCATTTCATCATACAATGTTTCGATTAGACATAGAAGATGAAATTATATTTACTCTATTTTGAGTCTAATCATATTAGTTCTCTGCCATTAGCTATTGATTCAATTAATGATATTTGTAAACTATTTAAATAACATTATTTCACCTTGTGAAGGATTTCTCGAATCAATACTAATTGAAAATAATGAAACAATATCCATAATTTCTTTATGGTGGTAAATCCTATCTCGATTACTCAGCTACCTCCATATGATTCATGTTATATCTAATAACTATCGATTAAGCTACTCATGATTAGAATATGTCATAAGTAGTATCAAAACATAGCAATCCCTATCTAAGATAAATTTGAAGACCTCAAGTCAAATGATCACTTATATAATCATAATGAAGTAAATTTTCATAAACATACAAGTAATGTTTCAAATAGATTTCTCATTGGGTTCAATTCATTGAAATTGTTTTCTAACAAATACCTATATGTTTATTTAAGTATCTCCATACTTTAATCTATGAGATTAACTAATTCCTTAACAAAAAAAATAGAATGTGTGCTAATCGTTTAAGTATCCTATACCATATCACTAAATGACAATCACGTTAATACTAGAACAGTGACTTAATAAGAGAAGTCTACAAGATTCTCTATAGTGAGCAGTTGCTTAAATCATACAATTTTTATCTTAATTATCATTATAATTAAGAAAAAATGCCTAAATACATCCTTAGATCTTTGATAAAACCTTAGCTCTTTTGATATGCCTAATGGCTTTAATATTTCACAGTACGTTTCTGTTTTGAGTAATGCAAGGAACTATATCAAGTTCACTAAAGAACTTATTGATCTAATTAATCATTTCTACTGAATGAAAAAATTATTATGGCTAAATTAGCAACCATTGCTACATTAGAACCTTTCCAATATTGAATGGTATTGTTCTAAGTAAAGTAGACCTCAATTACAATTTAATTCTAAAGTTAATATCCATATATCCATGAACTCAAATAACAACTCATACATAGAATAATGGATATCTTTAATAATTTATAAGTATCAGATATCTCAAATACTAAACATCTTTATTTCATTATCTATATACTTGGACTTAGAATATGTAAACAACTTCCAATATATATTTATCGATCTAATTCTCAAAATTAAGATGTTACCTTTTTATATCTGATAAGAGTTGTTTTTGGACAATTATATTTTCAATAATTGAAAATTATAACTATTGTTTTGTATGAGCAATATGTCTCTACATATTCTTACTGAAGAGGACAACTATACTCCCATCCTACTTTTTGTAGACATAATAAATATCTCTAAAGCAAACTCTTTGAATTCATCATGAAAATGAATCTTTCAATGTCTTATAGCCTTTCGACTATAAATCAAATGTATCAAAAAAGACACTAGTTCCAATTGGATGTACTATCATGAGATTTAAAATTTTCAAATTTCATCTTACTCCCAGTACTTATCTTGAGAACCATTATATTATAAGTATACATTGAAGCAAAAAATTTGTTCAATAGGTCTGTAAGATTATATCTTACCTTTCGGATATCTCATAACCTTTTATTATGCAAATTAGTTCTAAACTTAATGGATAATACATACTTTATCTAAGCATCACATCCCTAAATCATTAACTTTAACTCATTCAAAATCTTTTTTTTTTCCATATCTAATATGAAATCTTGCTAATTGATTAAATTAGAATTATTGAAGGCAATTCATTGTATTAGGAATAGTTATAGAAAAAATAATGTTACATCATGCAATATCTTATATTGTAATTTCCTCTTTATATAAATCCAAACTCTTATAGGATTTTATTATAAAGTTAATTACTAGCGAATCTCATTCTCTATAGATAATCGAAAATTTAAAAACTCACCGCAACAATTTCATTGAACTGCTTTAACATTCTCAATGTTTAATTTTTACTTAGATTTAAACAATTTGAACTTTTCAAAATTTTAAATCATCGTTTCATTTAATATATATGACTATATCACATAAAGTCATTATTAATATAATGAAATAAGTATCATCCTTTTATGAAATGTTATTCTTTCTAATACATCACTTGTATAAATTTAACAACTCAATGCCATCATCATTATATGTAACTTTCTGATTCTCATCATGTTGATTTAACCAACATGATATAAAAGAATAGTCTCAATTGTTCAACTTTGTATTATTGCCTCTTTTATTAAGTGTAAGTCTCCTTCGATCCAATATATACAAACTATTTGCATAAACTTAAATCAACTACTTTTACTCAATAATTTATTTCTTATCATGCATTGAATATTATAATAATCTTGAATATAAATTTCGTATCAAATACTCATAAGCATGAACTAGAAATAAATATAACCTCTATCACATCACATATAGGCAAGAAGAAAAATGTGATCATTTTCAAATTATGACAATTATTATCATGATATATCCAAACCTTTAATTGATGTCCATGTTTATGCTTTTAGTAGCCTAAATTCAATGAAACAATTTTATCAAGGTACTATACCTATCAGCTTTACAAAATAAAACCTTTTGCATCTTATTATCACGACATTGACATAATCTTACATATTGTCATCAAAATTTATGAGACATTAATCAAGTCAAAATGTCATTACATTTTATCGTTTTTATGATTTTGACATATTTCTAAAGCTTTGTCAGGGATTAAAGCAAAATTACATAAGAGATATGCAATTTATCCTATCAAACTTTGAAAAATCTTCTCAAACATAACCTTTGTCTAAGGAATTTGGTTCACTAACTTAGTATCATTTACACTAAATAAGATAAATTACACTAAAAAAATATAAATGTAAGAAAAGTAATTAATTGATTATAAGCCATGACTACCAAATAAGATTAGGACTTTAATCTTGTATTTAGTTACTCCCACTATTTCATTTGAAATAAGAGCCCTCACTCAATGTAGATTTAGTTAAGTAAACAATTTCAAATGGGCTGCTTTAACCTCCCATACATCAAATGACCATACCTTATTCAATCTTGTGTTTTGTGTAAGTTTGTATGCTCTTTAAAAAGAAAGGAATTTGAGAATACTAAAGCATAAAGAAATGGGAATCAATTCCTTCTTTCACTATACAACATCATGGATAAGAGAAAGATTTTGACATCTCTGAGGAGCAAGGATAACTAGAAACATAGCTATAAGTTGGGAACTAAAAACCAATCCACTTTATAAATTACAAAAGATAGCTACTAGTAATTGGAGGAGTATAAAGATACATCCATAAGATCATTGGAATAAGCATTTGGATTAGCTAAGAAAAAGGCATATCATTCTCTAACAACCTATTGAAAGCAAAGCACAGTACATTTATTTAGAATTTTGCTTAGAATATAAGGCTTGCATATTGAGTTTGTTATTGAACTTGTCACGTCTTTTGGAGCTTGATTATTTTAATACAATTAAATTTAATTTTAAAGAAATTATTAAAGTTGAAAATACAATATAAATAACAAATTTCAATAAGATGATTAGACAATAATGTAAAAAGTGTAAGGAAAGAGAAAAAAAAACTAATATATAATGGTTTAATAAACAAACCTTGCTTACATCCACTTCTAAAACTCTTTTTGGAATTTCGTTTTAACTCTTCTTTCAAAGAGAAGAATAAACTTTGATTAATCTTTTTTTTTTTGACAAAGAGGATTTTTACATCTCCCTTTATTGTGAAAAGAATCTCAATGCCATTAGGAACACACCTAAGTACAACATAAAACACCCTAATAAAAGCTTACGATTCAAAGTATCTGACTTTATCTCTTTGATAATACCAAAGAGTGTCACTCACTCATATATGAGATAATGAATGCTCAAATGCTTATAAGGAATCACTCGTTTGATCGATAACAAACAATTCATTGTAATTATAAATAGTGATCCTTCAATACAACATCACCCTTATATGCATCATACTCAAATCACCCATTCTATACAACTTTTAGAGGAGAAACTAATAATGAATAACTTTGCAAAACAAATGCATTTCCCCTTTGATACTTTTATTTAATCACATTTTTTCTTTCTTTTCTTTTCCTTTCCTGTTCCTCTCTTTTTCTTTTCATTTAAAATTATAAAAAACTACATCATTATGGGAACTTCATTGATAAGACATAAAATAACATCCTAATATTTATAATCGTCCTACATATATGCACACCTTCACACTTATACTATTGTGGATCCACAATCATTAACAATCAAAAAAATGCTCTTATGGCTTTAAGGCTTGGGTAGGACATTTGGTTCAGTTTAAAGCATGTAATGTGATTAGCATAACAAGAAAGGTTAATAAAGCTTAAGGGGGATTAGTAAAGGGAAATTTTATATCAATGCGTAGGCCATTTGGCTAATGTAATTAGTAAAAATAAAGAACTCCTATATCATTTCTATGTTAATGCATGTGATAAAAATGTGATCTTAAATAGAAAATCAAAGCAAAGTTAGGACACACATATTATGAAGGTCACACCTAAACAAAAGACAATGAGATTAATATGAATGTGTTAGTCTATAAAGGCTCAAAATCTCACTGGCTTGTGTCTACCACTAGTCACTACTTTTATAAAGATAGAGCATATTGACAAATTATAAGAGCAAAAGTGAGTAGCATTGAGACAAATTTTAATAGACAGGATGCCTAGTCCATCATAACTCTCAGGTAAACAAACTTCTGACTATTTAACTCTAGAGCTTTCACTACGTTTAGCTTTCTATAAGAACTTCTTGAATAGTTTTTACATTTCCTTGATGACCGCACAAGGAAGAATGATGTGTGAGGCCCAATAACAATAATATGAAATTAATATAGAATTGATTAATTGAAATCTACATGTAAAGGATAAGGCTTTGGAGCACCATATTTAAATTCTATTTTTAATTTTACTAAGAAGGGGCTTGAAGTCAGTGAATGTTGGTTTTATAGGAGAGATAGAACTTTAAGATATGCAACAAGTAGTTGATAAAATTTAAAGCTAGTGATAATAAATAATGTTTTGGCCAAATAAAAAGCACTTATAAATAAAAAGCTTGATTTGTCAGAGTTTAAGGATAAACCAGATAAAGAGTTAAACATTTTGCATACCTTGGAGATAAGAGTGACAATTTATTGTCAGCTTTGGTGAAGATAAAAATGTCACCAGCAAAATTGAGGTTGATTATATTGAGTTTCGTGCATTTTTCATGAAATTTAAACTAGATTTTCTTGATGTTGTTCTTTTAAGTAGCCTAGTTAGTACTTTAGACAATAATGCAAATAGGTAAGGAGAAATAGGATCCCCTTGCTTACCCTTGGTAACTTGTATTAGACCTCGATTCTGGAGCCCAACTTTTGTGAAAAATCCTAAGACGTGAGCGTGCGTATTTTCTTGTAGGGTTATTTCCATGAAACCTCATTAGCCAACATTGTTTCATCTTCATTCTCTAATGCCATGAGTGTTGGGCCCTGATTTTGAACTGTTCTTATACTGAAGTAGCATTTTGTGCTCAAAATCCATCCAGAAATTGTTGGGACCCGATTTCAGGACCGGACCCCAATCAAAAAAACGAAAAACAGAACGGAAAACAAAACAAAGGAACGAAAAGCAAAACGAAAGCGAAAGAATCTGAAGCGGAAACATAGCGAAACAGATGAACGTAAACATATGGTGAAAGTCAAAGAAATCAAATTGGCTCAAAGGAGAAAACAAAAAGATTGAAACGAAAACAAAAGAACGGATTCATAACAAAGCGAAACGAAAGGCGAATCACAAATCAAAACGAATCGAAGGAACGGATTACAAAGCGAATCGAAACAAAGCATACAAACAATTCAAACGAACTCATTCGAATTTCCGACATCCATGAACTCATACATTAGAAAAAAACGCGCGTTGGATACCTTAAGACTAAATCAATCCGAAACTGGTATAAAATTTTTTCCTTCTTTTTCCTTCTTTATTCATTCTCATAAAAAGCAATCCAATTTCCCATTTGGAATTTATCAATTCCATAAACTCAAATATTTTAACCTTCACAAATATACATATCTCATAATTCTTTTTTTAACCCATTCTTAATTTTCTTTTGCCAAAAGACACTTAATATACATATCTCTAAATCCACAATTCACACACAAAAAGGAACTTCAATATATCAGCTCGAACATCACAATTCCTCGGACCTCCTGTCCGGAATCCTATCATAAACAAACACATTTCTAAACCTATAACACTTTAATAATTCACCATCAATAGCCAGAATCATCGGACCTCCTGTCCGGAACCCATATCACATTCATCCATATTCATACATATCCACATCACATTCATATATCAATTCAATACACAATTTCATAACTCATTATTTGCATTCCAAAATAAATACATTACGAATAACACAATAACAATCTCAGAATCCGAATCCAAATATAAAGATACAACTCCAAAATACACATGATATAAATATCCCAAAATTCTCAACATAACTAAGATCTAAATCTTACAACAAGTTGACTTAAAAACACAATACATGCATAATCGAACAAATGACTTGACTTTCTTTCATCCGATCTCTCGCTTGATACCTGGAGATTGGGATGAAAAGGGGGTGAGCTTATACAGCTCGTGGATAACATGTTTATAAATCGAAAAATAAGCAAAATCATTTTTTCAAGAAGTTTGCTATTTATAAACATTCCACAATAGAAAATTCATTAAAAACTTATTTCTCAAACTTTTCAACCTTTCAAATCATTCATAAACAATTTCCAAAAATTTAACGGTTGAAAATCTCAATTTCTCATTTCTCAAAATTCTTAAATTTTTCATAATTCATGAACAACTTCAAAACATGAATGCATCACATTATAAACAAAATAAAAAACACATAACACATCAGAATGGTTTGGGTCGGTCCAAAACAGAACGTATTGCACATTCCCGTATAGTGGTCCTGTGCAGCCGTGAACAGAACGTACTACACTTTTTCACATAGCGGTCCAGTGTAGCCGTGAACTTATGGGAGTCCGAAACGGAGCTTCAATGCCACTAGCAGGCAAGCGGGCGAAGCCTATAAAAATACAAGTGCACTTGACTCAACATATGAGACCTAACCAAATCCACTTAACACATAATTCATACTTGAAAATCGGATTGCCCGAAGGCACATTTCGAAAGCTTGATTTTTTTATATTGTGTCATATTAGACACACTGACATTCACAATTTCACACATTCACAAACCACATAACAATCTTAGAGGCTGAAATAAAATTCACTTTCTTCAAAAAAATTGTAGCCTTATTTTTATAGTTTAATCTAAATCAAGAATCACCTCATTTAGATGACTAGAGCAAAAGTTATGGCCAAAATACTTTCAGATCTTACTAATCCAAGACAACACACTAAACCTGACTTCAATTTAGAAATTGAAAGTCTTAGGGGCTAAATTGAAATTTAATTTCTTCATATGACTTGTAGCCTCATGTCTCTATTTTATTTTTCAACAATAATCAGTTCAATTGGATCACCACAGACTAAGAATTCACTAAAATACTGAACCATGTTCAGAAAATTATCCAACTCAAACACTTTAACCAATCCTCTCTCTTTGATTCAATCAATATTTTTCAATTAAATCTCAAAAATCACAAATTTTCCCCTGAATAGGTATAGAATTGTCTTAGAAATTCAACGTTTTAAAAATCAAGTCAATCGGATGTCAGAAGGAAAAGATATGAGCAAAAGATTGGAAGAGGGTCGGATTAGGGTTGGATCTGGCCGGATCGCGCCGGTAGCCGTGGCGAGATGCGACGAAAAAACGCGATCTCGCGATTGAGAGACGCGCCAAAGATACAGCGTCGCTCTCGCGAACGCGTGGGAAAAACTTCAATTTTCAAAAAAAAAAGAATATATATATATATATACAATTTTCATGAGAACTCGAGAACCAATTCCATCTCTAAAGGGGGTCAAAACCCAATCAAAGTTATTGCCCAATATCATAACACCCTAAAATGTCATATAACTTCTAAAATTTCTATCTTTCAACTCCAAGATCCAAACATGTCATATTTTATATCAATGCAAAGATCAGAAAACAACCTATATCTTTCATGAAGGACAGAAAAATCAGTTGGGTTTTTAAGGGAGTCAAAACGCCACTCAAAGTTTCTGTCCACTAAAATTCTTCCCAAACAGTAACAACAAATTGTAAAAATCATAACTTCCTATTTCAAGTTCCAAAAATTCCATACTTTACATCGATGTAAAGATCATAATATAATCTAAAACTTTCATGAAGACTTTAAGAGTAAAATAGCCTCTATATGTATCAAAAAGTCAGTCAAAGTTACTGTTCAATTTCTATCACCCTGAACAGTAACAAAATTTTTAAAATTCATAACTTCTCATCCCATTGTCCAAAAATTCTATACTTTATATCAAAGTAAAGATCAAAACAGAAGCTAAAACTTTCATGAAGCACTTAATGGCAAACGCAACCTCTAACTACGTCAATTTTTCAATCAAAGCTTTTGCTAGATAATTTGTCATTCTATATCACATCCAAACTTCACATTTTCATATCTTCCAATATTCGCAACCAAAAATAACATATTATACATAAATGAAAAGATAAAAAGCTAATCTACAATCTTCAAGAGGACCCTTTTGTCAAATTCTAACTCTAAGAGGGTCAAAATTTCAGTCAAAGTTTCTGCCCATAAGTAAAATTTTGACAGCATTTTTCCTAAATTTTCACTAGTCAAATTCTTCAACCTGCACAGCACTTCACTTATCCACAATCTCAAATTCTCACATCCAAATACAATACACAATACCTCATCTTTTTATCAAACATATACAAACACAAAGAAACCCAATTGTCTTTCATTTCATCAAAAGCTCATAAATTCATTTATACTTTTCATTCATTACAAAGAATCATGCCATATTTTCTCATTTAATTTTATTTTATAATTTCTAATTTCCACTTAAAAAATCGGGGTCTAACATTTCTCTCCATCTTAAAAGAATTTCGTCATTGAAATTCATACTTAAGAAATCACCAAGTAACTTATTCTCTCACATAATGTCTTTTAAAAGATCATAGTCAATCACTTTTTTAACTAATTCCTCATCATACATATTTCTCAATTTATTCTCAAATTTTCACTTCTTGTATCTAATACCACCAATATCATATCAAAATCACTATAACCACAAATCAATAATTCTTAATATATTGACACAAGTCAATGGTCCATTTCTTAAGGAACCTTAATATGGACCAATCATCATTCAAATCAATCTTTTGGATTTCTATACATATATCTCTATCATTAATCTCATCTTTCAAGTATTTATTATTTCATCTCATAAATGTATATTCAAAATCAAATCAACCCAATTCATCATGAAATCCCAATCTTAATTTCATTAACACATTCCTAAAATTAATCAAAATTCTTGTCATCTAAATCAAATAATCACTTTAGTTCTTCAAATAATTCATGACAAAGAAATTCACATCATTTTCACATTCTCACTAATTTAATCCTATCCATTTAAAACTCTTAATAAACATATGCGCCTATGTAAGATTCTAATATTGGGCTCTGATACCATAAATGTTGGAACCCGATTTTGAGACCGGACCCCAACCGGAAAAACGGAAACAAATATTGGCGGAAACGAATCAAACTGATTTCAAAACCGAAAGTGGGCCAAAATAAATGGCGAAACAAAATCCAAAGCGAAAGAATCATAAGCAGAAACATATAGAATCATAAGCGGAAACATATGGCGAAAGGTTAAAGAAAACGAAATGGTTCAAACGCGAAAGAATCGAAAACGAATCAAATCGGTTTGGAATCAAAAGTGAATTAATCAAAGCACACAAACGATTCAAACGGATTCAAACGGACTCAATCAAAGCACACATTTTCGCATATCGGTCCTGTGTAGTCGTAAACAGAACGTACTACACCTTCCCGCATAACGGTCCGGTGTAGCTGTGAACTTATGGGAGTCTAAAATCGGAGCTCCAATGTCACTAGCGGGCAGGCAGGCGAAGCCTATAAAAAGAAGGCAAGTGCACTTGACTCAAACTTATGGGACCTAACCAAACCCACATAACACATAATACATACTTGAAAATCGGATTGCCCGAAGGCATTTTTCAAAAACTTAATTTTTCATTTGGTGTCATACTAGACACATTGACATTCACACTTTCACACAAATTCATATAGCAATTCTCAATTATTCGCAACACAGAATGCAACTTTTATAAGGTGTCATTTTTCATTATACGAGACCTCGCGAGGGCGAGGTCAGTCCTTTCAGTACCTGAATTTTTTCAAAAATCATATCTTTTTACTCAAGAGTCCAAAACTTACAAACTTGGCATCAAAAGAAAACTGAAAGGAAGCTCTACAACTTCCACGAAGAATTCAAAAGCCAATTCCATCTCTAAAGGGGGTCAAAACCCAATCAAAATTACTACCCAATATCATGCCACCCTAATAAATAACTCAACTTTGAAAATTCATATCTTTCCACTCCAAGGTCCAACATGTCCTATTTTATATGAATGAAAAGATCAAAAAGCAACTACAACTTTTATGAAGGACAAAAAAACCAGTTTGGCCTCTAAGGAAGTTAAAAATCTCTTGAAAGTTTTGTCCACTAACTATCATGCTAAACAGTAACAGCAACTTGTAAAAATTATAACTTCCTATTTCATAGCCCAAAATTTTCATACTTTACATTAATGTAAAGATAAGAACATAATCTATAACTTTCATGAAGACTTTAAGAGAAAAAAAGCCTCTATATAGATCAAAAAGTCAAGTCAAAGTTACTGTTCAATTACTGTCATCCTGAACAGTAACACAATTTCTAAAATTCATAACTTCTCATCCCCTTATCCAAAAATTATAAACTTTATATAAATGCAAAGATCAAAACAAAATCTTCAACTTTCATGCAGCACTTAAAGGCAATTTCAACCTCTAACTAGGTCAATTTTCCAGTCAAAGTTTCTGCCAGATAATTAGTCATCCTATACCACATCCAAACTTCCAAATTTCATATCTTCCAATATCCATAACCAAAAATAACATATTATATATCAATGAAAAGATCAAAATCTAAAATAAACTCTTCAAGAAGACCCTTTTGTCAAATTCTAACTTTAAGAGGGTCAAAAACTCAGTCATAGTTTCTGCCCATAAATAAAATTTTGACAACATTTCTCCTAAATTTTAACTAGCCAAATTCTTCAACCTGCACAACACTTCACTTATCCACAATCTCAAATTCTCACATCCTAACACAATACACAAAACCTTATCTTTTTATCAAACGTGTGCAAACACAAAGAACCCCAATTGTCTTTCATTTCATCAGAAGCTCATAAATTCATTTATACTTTTCATTCATTACAAAGAATCATGCCATATTTTCTCATTTAATTTCATTTTATAATTTCTAATTTTTCACTTAAAGATCGGGGTCCAACATGTTAGTTAAAGATGTGCTTTTGTGTTTGATGATGATTGTTTAGATGATTTTAACAAGTTAAAGATGGCACTTACAACAACACCTATTTTGATGACACCAGATTGATCACTTCCTTTTGAGATCATGTATGATGTAAATGACCATGCCATTAGTTATGTACTCGGATAGTGAAAGGAGAAGAAGTTACATGTAATTTACTACACCGACAAGACCTTGAAAGGAACATAACTGAACTACACTGCCATTGAGAAGGAGTTGCTTGCAGTGGCATTTACACATGAAAATTTTCGTTCTTATCTTTTATACTCACAAGTTATTATTTTTACAGATCATACGGCATTACGTTATCTCTTTGCAAAGAAGGATGCCAAGGCTAGGCTTATCTAATGGGTGCTTTTGCTCTAGGAATTCAACATTGAGATTAAAGATAAGAAGGGAGCAGAAAATGTTATGGCAGACCACCTATCAAGACTTGAAAGGGAACAAAAGGAAGAAGAAGAGAAAATTGAAGAGCATTTCCTTATGAGGCTTTAATGATGGTAGAAAACCCTTTTCTTCCTTGGTCTACAGATATTGCCAATTATCTCTCAGACGGTATTCTTCCCCCTAATCTCTCGCATCAACAAAGGAAGAGCTTCTTATTTCAATTTTCTCACTATGTTTAGGATAAACTTATGTTATTTAAAATATATGCTGACAGTTTGATTCGTAGGTGTGTCCCTGAAGATGAAATGCCTGAATTTTTGGTTCAATGTTATAATTCAGTTTATTTCAGATAATAAGGAGGGAACAAAACAGTTGCTTGCATTTTAAAGTGTGGATTATACTAGCCAAACTTGTTCAAAGATGCCCAAGATTTTGTATCACATTGTGATAGGTTCCAAAGAGTGTGCAATATTTCAAAGAGAGATGAAATGCCACTTTCAAACATCATGGAGGTGGAGATTTTTGATGTTTGGGGTTTGGATTTCATAGGACCATTCCCATCTTCCTTAGGTAACTCTTATATATTGGTTGGAGTTGATTATGTTTCTAGGCGAGTCGAGGCAATAGCTTCTCCAACAAAAGATGGAAAGGTGGTGCAACAGTTCATCAAGAAGATCTTTACTAGATTTGGGGTGCCTAGAGCTATCATAAGTGATGGAGGGAGCCACTTTTGCAACAAACCCTTTGAGGCTCTTTTGAGAAGATATAATGTTCATCATAGAGTGGCACCCTTTACAATCTGCAAACAAGTGGCCAAGTGGAGGTGGTGAATAGAGAGTTGAAAAAGATTGTGGAGAAGGTAGTAAGCACTTCAAGGAAACATTGGGCTTTGAAGCTAGATGATGCGTTGTGGGCTTACAGGATAACTTTCAAAACTCCCATAGTCATAACACCATATCGACATGTCTATCGCAAGGCTTATCATTTACCATTAGAGTTGGAGCATAGAGCCTACTGGCCAGTTAGAAAATTAAACATGGATTGGAAACTAGTAGGAGAGAAGAGATTGTTACAACTTGATGAATTGGAAGAATTTAGATATGACGCATATGAAAATGCCAAGTTGTACAAAGAAAGGGCTAAGAAGTGGCATGATTACCACATTAAGAAAAAGGAATTCAAGAGTGGGGACTTAGTACTTTTATTCAATTCACGACTTCGGTTATTTCCTGAAAAGCTTAAGTCAAGATGGAGTGGCCCATTCAAGGTTAATCAAGTGTTTCCCTATGGAGCATTAGAGTTAGAAAATGAAAAGGGTGAAACTTTTAAGGTTAATGGGCATAGAAGCAGACCTTACTTTGGAGGGCCATTCTCATAAAAAAGGAAATACTTTCTTGCTTTGCACTCACTCTTTTATGATTTCATGTGGAATGGTCAAGCTAATGACCTCAACTAAGCATGTTTGTCTTTCATTTGTTTGTCTTTGTGTGATTTGATAATATTTTGGTTTTGCCTTTCATTATTTTGTTTTTTAGGTCCCTAATGATAGTTTTTTAGGTTAGTTAAAGATTTATTGTGTATCACGGCTTATCGTAGGACCAAAGAATGAGAGGCAAAACACGTCACTCCCATCAAAACCACGACTATAAGCCTATCTTAACCTTAATCTCTTCTATTATTCTTTCTGTGTTTTGGTTTGTTTTTTTTTATGGGGTTGATTGTTGATTTTGGCTGTTCTCTTTTGCATATTAAGGACAATGTTTTGTTCAAGTGTTGGGAGGTAGTCTTTGCATTTATGTTTGCATTGTTGCATGTCATTTAGGATGTATGTTAGGTTATTAGTATTAATTATGTTATTTTCCTTACATTTTAATCTTTTTGATGAATATGTTGCCATGAGATTCTATCATGCTAGTTGGAATGAGATTAAATGCATACATGAACTTAAATTAGGCTACTTGAGTAGAGAGTGAACTAAGCGGAGTGATGAAAGTAATTGGCCACATAAGCTTACTTAGAACTTGACACTTGAACAATGAGGTAATGTATAAAAGCATAATGGATTTTCATTTGAGCCTATGTGAGGAATTGAGCCTTGATGACTCCATTCTATAGTCATTTCATTCCTTTGTTTATGTGATGTTTCCTTAGGTAATTACCTTCAGAACTTGCTTTAAATCGATTTAAATCTATTGGATGAATGCTAGATAGAAATGATTAAGGCCTTTTTGCTTTAACCTTTGGCTTAAATGACCTACCCTTTTATTGTCACTTACTAGCCTCATTGAGCCTTTAACGTTTTGTTTCTTGAAATCACCCATTTTTAAAACCCACAAACCCCATTAGCTTACCCAATCATAAGTTAATAGAGTGTTAAGTAATATTTTTTGTGGAATCACAAGTTAAGAGCACATGGAATATAGTGGTTATTTTCTATTCATTATTTCTTTATTATGAAAAAAAAGAGAGAAAAAAGAGAAAAGAACAAAATCAAATGAAAGAAAACAGAAGAAAATAAAAGAAAAAGGAATAACATGTAGTAGCTTCAATAAGTACAAAGAAGTAGTCTTATCCATTTGCATATCTTAGAAGTTTATCTTTGTCATGCCTTTGTACACTTAGTCGTCTATAAATGCTTGTGATAAACCTCTAAAAATTGTTTAACCTACCTTAACCCTAACCACATTACAACCCAAAACAAAGTCCTTTTGATCTATCCTAACACATAATCACTGTGGAGAAAAATTGCTGTATTAGCTAGCCTATAATAGTGTGGTTTCCTAGAGGAAGTTTGAGTAAAACACTAACCATCAATCACTTGAGAGAAATGACTGAAATCCATAAGGAAGGTCCATTTTGAATTTATACTTATCTTTGAGTGATGGTTTCATAGGTTGAGTTTGCTTATGTGCACTAATGAAAGTTAGCCATGTTGTTTATAGTAGCTTGATGCTTGAGTTGGCCAAAGTTTGAGAGATTGCATGCTTTAATCTTTGTGAAAATGAAGTGATAAATTCTTATTGGATTTATTTGATATTTTCTTGACGACGAACAAAATTTTAAGTGTAGGAATGTTAATAGGTGTAGATTGCATTGTGTTTTTTTTGGTAATTTGATATGCGTTTGATGGTTAAGTTAATTGTTTAGTGTGTGTTTACCTTAAAAATTGTGTTAGTTTATAAAACATTTGTGTTTTAAGTGTTCTTTGGGTTAGAACATATTTTTTAGCTTCAATTTTATTTATATGAGATGTCATGATGAATTTGATAGTGTTTTAGGGCATTCAGAAGAGTTTCAGAGGAGACCTGAACCGAAACACAAAGCCATGATCATGACAGAAGCACCAACGTAGGGCCACAATCGTGGCAAATATACCACAATTGTGATAGTTGAAGCATAAGGCCACGATTGTGATAGAGAACAAATAACTAGGCTATAATAGTGGCCTACGCACAGATAGATGCAGAGTCACTTCCAAATTCGAGTTTGCGAGGGACATTTTGAACCCTGAAAAGACATTAGGTTTACCTTAATTGGTGAAGACTATAAAAGGATTATGATATAACCCTAAAAGGGGAGGTTAGATTCTACCTACATTTCGAAACCCCAAAAGAGAGAGAGAGAAAGAAGAGAGAGAAAAGAAGAAGAGGGTTCCAACGTCAAAGCTTCCTGAAATAGGTGATCTCCTAATGCCACTGCTCTCTCGAATCATCCAACCTGAGTTTCATTTCCTCCCCCATTTACTTTTTATTCGTTTAAATGTGTAAGATTGAGATGAGTTGCATGGTTATGGATTTTGAGTTATTAATAATGTTTTAACTTTACCTTTAGGATTTTGCTTATCTTTAATGTTAATCTAGTTGATTTATGTTTACTTAAGTTGGGTATTGTGATTGATTGATGTATTTGTATGCTTCAGTAACAAATCAAGAGGATGAACCAGATAACAATGATTAGATTATAATAACGAGAGTTAAGCGATCTAATTGACCATTTAATCAATCTAGTCGGTAATTTCATAGAGACAGATCCCGTGTAAGACCTGATTGTTTATTAGAGAGCTTTAGAACTAATTAAAATTATGGGTACTTTGTGAATCGAGAAATTGCAAGTCTATAATTCGATTAGGGTTAGAATTTAGGGAATGATTATAACTCGAAAGAGATTAATCAACCCTACGACCATCTAGAACTGACACCTTATAAACACATAAAAGGTTAGATTATTGTTAATGATAGGTGTTCCTCTCTCCTGTAACTTAATTAATTCTCTCTTCGAATTTCCACTATGGCATTATTCAATTGTTGTTATTTTGTTTTGATTTAGTTTATTTTTCGATTATTATTCAAATTTGATTCTTAAATAAAGCACAAACTGAATTAAGTGGTGCCTAAGCACAATCTCTGTAAGATGATATCTACTTTTTACTACAAGTAACGACTTGTATACTTGTGATTTTTAACGTAAAACAAGTAATTGGTTTTGCAATCAACATGGTCCACTAGCTTGAAGGCTTTAATAGGACATTTGGTTAAGTTTAAAGCATGTAATGTGGTTAGCACAAAAAAATGCAAATAAAGCTCAAGGGGGCTTGTCAAAAGGCAATTCATATAAATAGGTAGGTTATTTGGTTAATGTAGCTTATGAAACAAACAATGCCTATATCATTTCCATGTAAATGCATGTGATAAAAATGTGGTCTTAAATAGAAAATCAAAGCAAAGTAAGGATGTATATGTTATGAAGGTCACACATAAATAAAAGACAATGAGATTGATATAGATGTGTCACATTAATAAGGTTCAAAATCTCACTGGCTTTTGTCTATCACTAGTCACTACTCTTTTAAAAATAATACATATTAACAAATAACAAGAACGAAAATACAAGCTAAAGTTTTCATAGATTCTTCTAGTCAATTCACTCTCTAACCATGACTATATAGTCCTAGAGGAAATATAAAAAGAGAAATTGTTTGTTTGTTTGTTTGATTCTATCTCTCTTTGATTGAAAACTTAAAGACAAGTAAGAAACTAACAAACTTAAAATCACATAAGCCTATAAGAAATAAATGCAAAAATGTAAAGAAAAGAAATAAACTTCCCTTAGGTTGCCTCCTAAGTAGTTCCTTTGTTTATTGTCACTGGCTCGACTCCTTGTTTTCCTCATCATGTGCAAAATTGTGATCTTTAGGTGTCGCATGCATTTCCTCCACTTAAGGTTCTTCAAGATAGGGAGTCAGTTATTGATCATTCGTATACATCGGCTTCCCTATCTTCAAATTTCCAATCTCTGTTGAGTCCATGCACTCTAGAAATATCTTAAATATTTCTTCACCCTTTTCTTCCTTATTTAATTTCTTCAATCAGCTAGATAAAAGTGAAGCTTAATATTAATAATAATAAGGGACTAACATTTGTCTCTAAGCTAAATGATATTTCATTATCTGCTTCGAGCTCCTCCTCCACTTCTTAGACACAAGCAATTTCCTTGAGTAGTTTTCTAAAGATTCTTAAGCTCTTTTTTACTCTATAAGGTCTCTGCAGTAATGTCCTTTGGGTGCACCTCGTGTTGACATGGTTGCTCCTCTTTGCTAACCACTTAATAGCTTACACCAGCTGACCCACCTGGCTTACGATGTTATGGAGTCTAGACATTGTATCTTGGTATAATTGCATCATATTTTGATAAAGCTGCATCATATCCTCCTTGATTGTTGTACACACTATTGAATTCCCTATTGAAGTTGAATATTGTTAGTAGTCATAATATTAAGTAAGTCTTCCAGAGATGTACCTGAATAGTGATAAGAAGCTTCTGATTTATACGGGAATTGTTGTGTGTCATGCATATTATCAAGGAAGTAATTCTATTGATTATCTAATCCAAAACTAAAGTTTGTATGATCATTCCAAACATGGTTATAAGATTGGGAATATGAGTTATAGAAAAAAAATCACTTCTGTCCATGTAATTTTATTTTTTTAACACATAAATACTAAACAAAATTGAAAAGATTAAGAAACAAATGTAAAAACTAATTATAAACAAATAAATACAGCACCAATTAAAATCAAAAATAAAAACTAAAATACCGCACTCCCCTACAACAACACCAAAATTGGTAGTGCGTCACAACATTACACAAAATAACTAGACCTTAAATTATTAATAGTGATGAGTTTTGATCAATCCCACAAAGAGTGTGTGTAAAGCTTTTGAAATGAAAATAATCAGTTTTTAGGTTGGGAGGCTTGTTTGATTTCAAATAAGAAAATAAAACTAAACTAAACTAATGAAAACAAATTAAAGAAAACATTCAAAAAGGATGAAAAGTGATGAATGCGTTAGGGAACCGGTCATCAGTTCAATCTCAACCTACACACAATTAAACATACTTCTTTGAGTTGTTATTCTCATACCTATTCTAGTAACTATTAATCGTAGGTTAACAATAAGCTCTATTAATTCCAATCTTCCCTTAGGTTATATTTAATTAAAAATAGTTTGTTAATTAAACCTAATTATCGAACAAACTAAAATAAGCTCTCTAGATTTAATTAGATAGCTGCATTATAAGTTAGGAAAATATATTAATCAAGGAACAACACAAGCTTGAGTCATTTAATTTAGGCTATGTTATCCCTAATGATTAAAAATCATTAGTTGCCATAAATGAATCAGAAACACAACGATTACATTTGTATTTGATTCTAGTGATGGGTTCATATATTAAAACAATCAAATAGAGCATTCAATCATTCTTATAGAACACCCAAACAATAAACATAGGATCGCATAATCAATTACTAAGAGATAAAGAATAACAAACGATGAAAGAATGCTTAATCGGGTTCTTCGCGTCGATATTACCTCCGAACTAGCGTTGGGAAGCCTATCCCTCCATGGCCTCTATGGGTCTCCATGGAAAATGTTTTAGCATAAGAATAGTCTGAAATGTTTGGAGTATAAATTTTGGAGTATTGAACCAAATTAAATGATTTTAGTGTCATTATGAAATTGAGTCAATGAGGAACATTTCTCTATAAGGAAGTTTTAGCAAATTCCTTCATTTTAATGATTAGAAAAATGCCCTAAGTTAAATCGTGACTTATTGATATTTTGAGACTTTGATTTATTCTATGATTTTGAGGACTTACTTAGCATGTTAATGTAAGTAATTAGCATATTAATTTGAGTAAGATCATATAGCATAGGTTGATTGGATTAAATTGAATTAAGGTGTTAAAGATGTATGAGGGGCAAAATTGGAAGACTACTTAAGGCTTATATGTAAGGGCATAAGGGTCATTTCTCACTCATTAAAGGCAATTTTGTAAATAAGAAGAGTGAGTTATTGTATAAGAAGAAGAGAAGCCCAAAAATTGAAGGAAAGAAAGAACAAAAGTTAAGAGAGAAAAGAGATAAGAGAGTTTTCAGATGGATTAAAAGCGAAAGAAGGAAGAAGAAGCTAGGTCACAATTTTTGTTGGGTTTTAAGAGTGATTTTAAGTTGATTCAAGAAGGAAAAAGGTGGAAGAAGATGAGAGCTCCAATATGAGCCAAGAAATTTAGAATTTGGAGAAGATTAAGGTAAGAACAAATTTTTTATCTTTGAAATTTTAGAGAGATTTTGGTTTAGATAGCTTGAAAATGTTATGGGTTTGAGTTTTCTAAAGTTAATTTTGGTGATATTGCCTTATGTGATGTTCAATTTGAATTCCTATTGGTTAGGGATTTTTGCAAGTGATGAAGGGATGAAGGAAATTAGAGAGGAATCTTTGGACAAGAAATTAAGCATGGAAATGAGGTGGGTACCATGTTTATACTTTGAATAATAAGCTAATTATAAGTTTTCGAAAAATCAAAAAGAGAAATGATTTGCAAATTTATTGTTTATGTTTTCGAAAAAACAAGAAGAAGATAAAATAATTACAAATTCTTTGTTTTTGAATGATTTAAGAAATTGTTAGTTATTATGTTTGAATTATTTAAGAAATTGCCACAATGGTTAAATTCATTAATTGTGAATGAATTGATAAATTAGGAAAATTGTTGCATTTCTTGTTTGTGAATGATTGCGCATTTTTACTATGTGAATTTATGTGAAATTGTGATATTATGAATGAATTTGTGTTTGAGCCTGGTATGATTTTAAGAACTTAGTTTTTGAAAGATGCCTCCGGCCAGTTCAATTTCTTGTGTGCATTATCTGTTATGTGGGTTTGGTTAGGTCCCATGAGAGGGTTAAGTGCACTTGTCAAAGGCTTCGCTCGCCTGCCTGCTAGTGACATTGGAGCTCCATTATAGACTCCCATAAGTTCACGGCTACACTGGACCACTATGTGGGAAGGTGTATTACGTTCTGTTCACGGCTACATAGGATCGCTATGTGGAAATGCGTAGTACGTTCTGTTTTCTAGACCGATCTAAACTATTTCTGATGTGTTATGTGTTTTTGTTTCTGTTAATAAATGTGATGCATTCATGTTCTTGAATTGTTCATGAATTCTTTAATAAATTGAGAAATTTTGAAAAATAAGTATTTGATGAATTTTCATCTGTGAAATTTTTATAAAATGGCAAAAGTTTTGAAAAAAATGATTTTTGCTTATTTTTCGATTTATAAACATATTATCCACGAGCTGTAAAGCTCACCCCCTTTCATCCCCATCTCCAAGTATCGAGCAGGAGACCAGATGAAAGCAAGTTATAACGTCTGTTTATTTGTATATATGTTGTAGGGTTAAGTTCATCATTTGTAATAATAAGATTTTAGACGTTTGAGGAGGATTTTGGAATTTGTGTATTCTTGTGTATTTCAGATTTTGAGATTAATGTTGTATTAGGGCTTGAAAATGCCATTAATATTTTGTAAGCATTTATTTCATGATGTGTATGATTTATGAATTTGTGTATTGAATTGAGATATGAATGTGACTTAGATATGGATGAATGTGATTAAATGTGATATGGGTTCCGGACAGGAGGTCCGATGATTGTGTGGGTTGGTTTGATATATATAGAAGTGCTAATTGATTATGGTTTAACATGGTATGTGTGTGATATGTAGGATATATGTTTTGTTTAAAAGATGAGAAATGATGAATTTGAAGAATGAAATGAATTGAGGTTGTGGAATTGTTAAATTCCATTTAGAAATTGGTATTATTTTGAATGTGGATGAATTTCCAAATGGGAAATTGTGTTGCTTTGAATGAGATTGACTAAAGAATGAAGAGAAAAAAAATATACCGATTTCGGATTGGTTTAGTATTAAGGTTTCCAACGTGATGTTTTTCTAAAATATTTGTTTTCAGATGTCAAAGTTAAGTTTTTGTTCTTAAGCGATTTTGCTTCCGTTGATTTCGAGCCATTCGATTCACTTTCGATTCTTTCGTTTTTGCCTTGTTTCCGCTTTATGACGTCCGATACGATTTGTGTTTCGCTTTTGTTTTGGTCAATTTCGCTTTGTTATCCGTTCTTTCGTTTAGGATCTATTCTTTGGTTTCGCTTTCCGTTTTCTGTTTTTCGTTTTCCGGTTGGGGTCCGATTTCAAAATTGAGTCCCAACAAAAAAATCTTGAGTTGTTTACTTTTTTGCTTTTCATATTATCTACAAAATTAACTTCTTCATCAGTCTTTGCTAAAAAGAACAGCAGTGCAACACATTTATTCTAACAAACCGAACACCTAAACGAGGGCTTAAGCAAATTTTAACAAGATATAATTGTAAGGATAATTGCTGGAAACTAAAATGCAATAAAATATCTTTTTAAAGACATTTTGATGTCGTGTGGTCGTTTCGGAATTTGGCTGGAGGTGATGGGTGATGATAAGTGAAAGTTTGGTCTAGTTTTGTGTTGCTCGGATTAAGAATTATCAACAGTTTGTTTTGTAATTTTCGGACAAACTACAAGGAATTTGGGGATGGTTCTAAAGAAAAAATTGTAGAGCAAGAAGTCTGCTAAAACTTTGGTGAAGGAAGTTTTGTATTTTGATACGTTTGTGAAAAGATATGGACGAGATGGTGAAACTGGTCAGCAATGATAATGTTTCTCGGATTAGGAATTAACAGTGGATTGCGTTGTCATTTGCGGGAAAACTACAAGGAATTTGGGGATGGTTCTAAAGGCAAAATTGTAGATCAAGAAGTCAGCTACAACTTTGGTGAAGGAAGTTTTATATTTTAATATGTGTGTGAAAAGTTATGGATGAGATGGTGAAACTGGTTAGGAATGATAATGTTTCGGGAAATGAAAAAGAAAAGTAAAGAAAAACGAGTTGAAGTTTTTGGAAAACCAACAAAACCCTTCTATTTTGGGTAAATAGACAACCCTAGAGCAAATTGACTCTAATTTGGGGAATAATACTCAAGATTTTTCATTTTTAAAAATTCCCCTTCAAAAGGAAACAAACATGACTTAAATAGGAAACTTAGCTAAGAGGAAGGTGGAGAACCACATGATTTGGTTTCTCACCTCCTAATGGACTCTTAATGAAACATTCATAACAAAAAAACTGTATATAATTGTCCACTATACATGTAGTAATGTGAAAAATTAAAAATAGGAATTAAAACACACTAAATATGAATTAAACACATTAAATAGGAAACTTATGAGCAATGAATTGCTCTTATTGAAAACATACCATAGGTTGAAATATTATACCTTCTCTTGGTCAAGTCAAGTTATAGGACAACATGTGACTTGATTTTGGCTGAGAACCTTCTCCCCTATGGGCTCCATTTGGGCTTCAAGATCATCAACTTGGATCAAGACTCTAGAGTCCCTAAAAGATTTCCATAAAGCTTGGTATTGTAAGAGAATGTTGAGGCCAACTTCTTTTAATTCTTCATCCTCTTTGGCCAATTCTTCTTCTTCTTGGGCTCCAAAGCCCGTGTTGGACACATCTTCCAAGGCTTTGTGTGATGGTCTTCCATCACATTTTAACCACTAGGTTGTGGGCATTCACTTTTGGGACTTTTTTTGGGAAATGAAATCTCAATCAATTTATGCAAATGTTTGCTGCTCCAAATAATCAATAAATCAACAATAACCAATATAATTGTTGTAACTGAATTTTTATAACCGTTATTGTTAATAGTTGAACTTGTGTTCATCCTTGAATTTTTTAGATTCTCAATCATATCCATTTTCGAATGCGGCTGTATTTATCTTAAATGCACATTTTATACAATCTTCGGTATTTTAGTCAATTTTGTGTACAACTTGATTACAATTCTTTGTCAAAGTTGTGGAATGTGTCGAACACTGAAAAAAGAGTCTCATGGTCCATTTGTATTGATCCCCTTGTCTTACACAGAATGATCCTAACGGAAAATTCTTCCCTCGTGTAGAAGACGTGGAATGTAGTACAAGAGCTTTATATAAGACCATCCATACCAACGCATGAATATGTGGAAAAAAGAAAAGAAACGAAAGCAGTACGTCACGTCTCACGTGGTATTCTTATTCATGCACATCTTTAAAGTCAAGGTGGTTGTTACGCCAAATAAGTCATTATGTGACTCAGTATTGTTGGGATGTTACTACCTTTGCATTCACAGGCTTATACCCAACATTTTGTCTATTAGAGTGATTACCAAATAATGCTATTTCATGTACATTCATTCTTAGCTTTCGTTATGTCTAATGCAATGATTTGTAACATGTGTTGACTTTTTCTTCATGTTGAGAATTGTATGTATATATCTCCTATAGTAGAATTTTAATTTTGTAATAAAGATGAAGAATTTGAATTCAAAATAATATTTTATGTACGGTTGAAAGCCAATAAATAACATGTCAAGATTCTTAGTTTTTTTTGGTAAGCCACGAGGTGTCCTAAGAGGATCTCAACTTATGAGAAGATGTCTCTAAGACAATCACTCCTAGACTAATCCCCGCTGGCATCGGGTCAGCCCGTAAGGAGTAAAGTGCTGGCTAAACAGATTTTTCCATTCTCAGGACTCAAACTCGAAAACTCTGGTTAAGGGATGAGAGTGCTGAACCACTCATACCAACCTATTTGGTGTCAAGATTCTTAGTTGACCATGAACATGTCAATTAAGTAACCTAACTCACATAATTGATTTGACTTCATCCACATGAAAAAGAGATCCATGTGGAAGAAGTCAGACCTTAGAAGCATCCCATATGTTACTATTCTTGAATTTGCTTATTCCTTTTCCTTCTTTTGGTCCAATTCCAACTTGATTATAATATAAATACATTGATTCATATGTTCATCTACCATTTGCATAAGATAAGAGATGATCTCGAGTTTTTGCACAAAAAAGTATTCAAAAATTAGAAAACTAATGGCTGTATGATTTAAAAAAAATTTATAATTAAAATTTGTAATTGTCGATAAGGTTGAATTAGTTAGAATTTCTTTTCCTACGATAGACATGCTTTTTAATCTCCAACCTAATAACCTGGTTCTTGACTTTCTTGAGCAAGCCTCCACAGATGCCGGTAGTGAACTCTATCCCTAAATATCAACCAAGTATAAAAATGTGATCTTATAACATAAATCAAAATTAACATTTATAATTTTAGTATCTTGAATAAATAATTGTTACAAAATCATAAGAGGATAATGTTGGAAAATTGGGACAAGATTTGATGCCGATCATAACGAAATAATTATGAAACCTTATCGTATTTTGATTTTCCGAAAATTAATATTACTTTAATTATATAAAATGATTAATAGATAATTTAAGAAATTCTAACATATATATTCAACAATAATATATGTTAGAATAACAGATAAATACATTATCTATGATCTAAAACATATTTTTCAATGACCTCAAAGAATGTAAGGGATAACATAACAACTAGTGTTAAACTTTTATATATATATATAAAAATTAAAATTCCACCTCTAAAATATTAAAAAAATTAATAGAAATGCTACATAAGATAAAAAGAAAATTATTATATGACATTTGTGATTAATAATTAGATCCTAAGGTTAAATACTTTTATTAAATTCTCTTATTTAGTTTAAATAAAAATATAAAATTAGCTGGTGAATTAATTATAAATATTTCAACAAACCATCTTTAGCTGTCAGGAATAACTTATAAGGCTCCTTACGAGATAGTTGAGTTAGTGGAGTGGGGGCATGAGACTAAAAGGTTCTGTATTTGAATCTTCCTGCCTACACTCTCTCGATCGAGCCTATCATACAGAACTTGCCTAGTACAGAGTACCCGGTTGGCGTGATTTGCAAACTATTACGTCAGTCCGAAAGTTTACCTAATGCACATCCAAAGAATAGCAACTGTGGATTTCTCCATTTAAAAAAAAATGAAATAACTCATAAGTAATCATATCCGAGCACCGTATGCAAATCAGAAAGCTTAGGCTCCATGGACACTGTTTACGATATACTAGTAAGTATTGAAAACATTTATATATATGAGACCTTGCATAAACACTCAACACTAAATTTTTTTCAAGAAAAAGGGATCAATATTATATTATACTAAAATATATACAAAAACATAAAGATGACTAAGGAAACTTGGTACTCAAGCATATCTTATGATACAAATACATAACATTTAGCTCGAAGGGAGTCCAAAATATAAGATTTAGTTTGAAGTTTTAGATTTAGTAATATTAAGTTTTGTACACCTATTTTATTCCATCAAGATTGATTAGAAATTATAGAACCAATGCAAAGATTCTTTAGATTAGACTATAAATTAGTTGAATTCAAAATTGAGATAAGGATAACCTTAGACTTTAGTCTTTCAAATAAAAAATTGTTTTGTTATTAATAAATTATATTTTGAATTAGTCATTAATTAAATTAATGATTAATAATTACATACATGAATTATGTTTATTTATTTAACTAATAATTAACAAATTCAAGATGTTTCATGTTTATATTTTTATATTTTGTTACATTTTATGAAATGAATTGCTTGTTAATTCGAAGGAAAATGTGTTAATTAAATGGAGATTGGTTGATAATATAGTGTGAATAATTGGTAAAAATCGAGAATCGGTAGCTTGCCTAGGATAGGCTATATTCAATGGTATTAGATGGATAGATTGTGTCGATATGAGCATGTGGTGGCTAGGTATCTATTCGTGGAGCAGATATCGGGACATCCTGAGTGTCGATTGCTAGATACTAGAGTAATACCGGGGTACCTAGAGAGACTAAGGTATTATGTGCTGATATTTATACATTTAATTATATTTCCACTTTGTGAGAAATTCTGATGAGATGAGATGAGTCGACAAATCATTAAATATAAGCTTATTAGGTTAAGCAGGCCCCATGCAATTCAGTTAATGATGGAATAAAGCATAAATGGAAATTATGTATTAATCATTGTTTGGTAAAGGTTTTGAGAGGTTTGTTAATTGTTTGGATTAGACTGAGTAATTTTATGAGCATTTGATATTATATGTATGCTTTAATTTCTTGACTAAGTTTTATAATTAACTATTGAGTTATTTGGTTTTAAGCATACAATCATTTATCTTTACTAAGTAAGCAGCTCACCCTTTGCCATTATTTTTTAAGGAGATCGAGTGATTGCTGATAACCCCAATGTACAGGATGAATCGAGTGGAGGTTAGGTGGAGCCAACATATTAATTGAGTAAAGTTGTTCGATTGTATATATTTTTTAATGTGACAGTTTGGGTAGTTATGTTGTATAGAATATTTTGTGTTTGAGAAAAAATGATCTCTTTTGGAACTAATAAGGAATTGGATGATTAATGGTATATTTTGGGAACTATTTGGTTAATTTTGGTTTAAGAATTTTGGGAGCATCATACTTATCATAAAATATCTATTAAACTCCCTATATTAACTAAGACTTGCGTCACATTATAGTTTACCAAGGTCACCACGATGACCATCATATCATTAATGGGGATGACTATCTCTATGTTCTCTTTTTGAAACATAATATGATATGATAGTTTCCTATTTTATTTTCCTACTCCTGTAAGGTTTATTATGGCCCTAAATCTTTGCACAAATCTTTTTAATTGCAATATGTTCACCTTTAAGTCCCCTGACTATGCTGGTTATAACTCTAGCTTTTGGTAATGCCCTTTTAGGCCTACCACTAGTTTCATTAGACCAAGAGTGCTCCTAATGCCTCTTACTTCCTCCAGTTCCAATTTTATTGGCTAAAAAAATTCAATTTCTCTTTATTCAAAAGATAATCTACCATGCTCTATAGATCATGGCACTCCTTAACCTTATGCTTATAATTTTAATGGAATTTATAAAATTTGTAAGAGTCATTTGAACTTATGGTTGCTTACTAATAAGTCTGGTGCATTAATAAGGTCCATACCTCTCATATGGTTAAGAATATAATTAAAGGATGCACTCAAACACAAAAATAGGATACCCTTAAGCCTGTTGTTTTTGTTTCTTAGTCTTCCCCTTCTTGTGAGATCTCCTTTGTTGGATTATTCTAGTGTATTCTCTTTTCCTCCCTTAGCCTTCAACTCCTTAGGACGATCATTTGGCCTTCATAAGGACTACTTTACTTCCCTTAAAGCAATTAGCTGTTAGGTATGCTTCTAAACCTTTTATATTTTATATTTTCTTCAATAAAATCAAGCTTCATAATTCTTGCTGTTTATGCAAACTTCTCTCACAGATTATACCTGTGATGACTAAATTTAGACTTACCACTTACGTCACCTCATAGCTAAATCTTTACGTGCATTTCCTAAAAATAGCCCCTTATATTTATTGTAATAGCCTAGACGACTCTTCCATGGATATTGTCCTCTTTTGGGTTACTCCTCGAGCCAAATCTCTCACGGTTTTGCTCTTCCCATCATTGGGAAGACACGTTAGGGGAGAGGTATCCATACCCTTATAAGGCATACTTTGTTCTCCTCTCCAACCAATGTGGGATCTCACACTTATACTACATTGAAGATAATAAATGAATCTCTTGTTCTCCTCAAAATGATCTAATACTAATTGCGCACAGATCCAACCAGGAATAAGGAAAAAGCTTTGCACTTCAGGGCATCAATGGCCACTTGTAGATCCATTATCTCCTGGTTCCTAGCAATATGGTTAGTGGGTTCTATTATACATTAATATATTTATAGATTTAGCAAATTGAATTTTGGTTAAGGCTATTTGGTGAAAAGGCTATCGAGGATTGATTAAGCTTTATCTTAGGATATCCCTAAGGATGTATAATGTCATTAAACCCTCCTTTTTAAGAAGTAGTAGAGCGAGTTAATTCTTGTTTATGACTTTATAGGCTTAATGTTACTAGTCCTCCCTTCATCTTAGGAGTTCCATAGTGTTGATAACCTACCCTAGATGATGTCATTCTAGGGTTCTTATATTGTTAATAGAGAACACTCACCAACTTCTTAAAATGTTCTTGTAAGATATAGAACATACCTCATATGGATCCTTTAGATTGATCTTGTGATGCTCCAAAAATCTTCAACCATAGTTTATTTAAATTGTTCAATAATTACATCACCAAATTCCTCATTATTCTTAAAAAGATGTTCATAAGTCACAAATATTTATTTTCACAAACATAACCATCTAAACTTTCATATTAAAAATTATATATAAGAAGACAACTTTACTCATTTTGATCTACCAGCCCCACTTAGACTCCACATTATCAATCACGTGCATTGGAATTATCGGCAATCTCTCTAACTTCTAAAAAAATATAGCGACAAAGAGTGAGCTACCTACTTAGTAAGGGTAAGCTGATTATACCCTTAAAATTAAGTAACTCAACATATTTTCAACTTAGTCAAATAATAAAATATATAGATAATACAAAAATACACATCAAGACTCAGGCTATCCAAACACTTAATAAATATCCTAAATTTTATTATTAATAATGATTAATACTAATAGTATTTTTATTGTTGTCATTTAATTTTCCCCTTTTTTTTAACTAAATTAACTAGGCCTTGTTTAATTTAGTAAGTTTACATTCAATAGTCTAATGGATCATCTTTACTCATCATAATTATTCACTACGTTGAAATATCATTATATGTGTAAATATTGGCACAGGGTATTTCAACAGAAGATATTCCTAAGATGGCCTATTATTACTTAGGTACTTAGCCATTAACACAATGATGGAGGACCATCCATGTTAGACATCGAAGATATTGAAGCAATGGGCCTTGGAGTAGAAAAGGAAGCCACTGATCAAGACATCAAAGAAGAAATTGGGTTGAGTTGTTTTATGAAGTTTCAGGCCTTACAGAAACCGTTTGGGGACTATAAAGCCTTAATCCAATATGATTTAATTGAAGCTCATTCCCAACTCATTAAAGAGTCCAAGGCTGGCCAAGAGAAGTCAACTTACTGCCCAATAGAGTGACTTATTGGCTAGGTTTCAACTCTCTTATCTATCATTAAATTTGCATTGAATAAGAGCTACTTAATGCTCATTTGTCATTTTTAATTAATTGTTTTTTCTTTTAATGACAAGTTAATGACAAATGTTATGAGCCATATTAACTATGTTTTGAAGTCATTTAAATTCATAAATAATGTGTGGCTAGACTGTATGTGGTCATCCACATTCTTCTAGCTTTTGTTTGCTTATTTGAGTCAAGTTTCTTTCCGTATGTACGATTTGGGGAATTAATAAAAGAGTGAGAGTTTCCTTTCAAGTTTTTGCAACTCAAATTTTTGTTTTATTGCCTTATTTTACTTGTTAAATTCGTTTGGGTTCATAGCAAACAAATTGCTATAGTTTGGGTTTGATTGTTCTCCAAAACACTCAATTTCTACACACATTTCATTCTACCACCTAGTTTGACCAACCTGTACTAAATCAATCATATCTTCCAAACTATAAACCAAATTGAGTCAAACTTGAACCATTGGAAAGCTAACTCAAAGACCTTTAATTTTGCTTCTTACCATTCAACCTAGTTCGTCCTTATTTCTCCACAAAATCACCCAAAATACAACCTATGCACCAAACACCTCCCCACCATCACTTAGCCAAATTCTACCAAACTACTCCAGTGACCTCTTAGCCGCTCCAATCACTCTAATTTCCTTGAAACGCTATCATTTTGGTATTAGAGACATGGTTTAACCCCCTGTTTCATCGTCCACCACATCATCTTCCACCATGGTTTCTCAAGAGTTGTCCCCTACATCACAACTTTCTCATGAAGAACTCCTTCGCCAAATGGAGTTGTTAAGGCTCAAAAATCTTACCCTAAAAGCGAAACAAGAAGCCTATGAGTCTATGGGAGTTAGGGTAACACCTTCTTCTTCTTCCTTCATCCCAAAACATTTATGCCAAGACCTAGAAGAAGATAATTTCAATTTGCCCTTTTCTTCTTCTTCCACCGTACAACTAACCACCTATTCATTCTCCCAACCTCCTCCATAATTTCCTCCAAATGTTTCATCACACCCATCATAACCGACCACCACGTTCCAAAGTTAAACTTTCCAATAACTAATCGTAGGGGCACTCCCATGGTTTCCTATTAGAAATGTCCCTCAAAACACCCCTCCTCCTAAAGGTGAATTTTTCAATTTCAAGATTAAGTTCCTAGAATTTCATGGTAAAATTGATAGTGATGTATATCTCAAGTGGATGTATACAATTGAGAGAACTTTTGAGTTAGTTGAGTGAAGAAAATAAATTGAAGTTAGTGCAATTAAAGTTGAGAGGTTATGCATCCCTTTTGTGGGATAATGTCCAAAAGATGAGATTGAGAGAAGGTAGGTCGAAAATCACAACTTGGTCTAGGATGAAAGAGATGATGGATGAGACATTTTTTCATCAACATTATAGGCAAAAGATGTTGGACAACATGATGAGCTTGACACAAGGAACAAAATCGATTGAAGAATATACGATGGAGTTTGAGCAAATCATGCTAAGTGTGATTAAAGAGAAGAAGAATCTATTGTCAATGCAAGATATCTCAAAGGCCTCAAAATTGAGATTAGAAACAGGGTAAGTCTATATACTTACATTCATTTCTATGAGCTTAAGAAGCTTGCCTTGCAATGTGAAACTAACCTGAAGCATTTGTCCACCAAAAGATTTCTTCCACCATATGCCAATACACCAAATTACAAACCACCCTCATTTCCACCACCAAAACTGACCAATTCCACTCCACCATAAAAATTCACCTCTAGCCAAAATTCAACACCAAACCGAGCCTTGCCTTCACCAAATACTAAATCACCCAAAACTCAAATGAGATGCTTCAAATGCCAAGGATTTGGACATTTCCAATCTGAATGTCCAAATAGAAACATCATGACCATTGAAGATATTGAAGAAATTCATAATGAAATGCTTGTTTGTGATGAGGCCAAAAATGATAATAAAGTTTTTGAGTCTTGTGAAAATGTCGAATGTGATGGTGAGTTAGAAGGAGAAATGCTTGTGATTCTTAGAATGTTGAGTGCAGAAAAAAATGAGAGTGATTGGAGAAGAAAGTCTTTGTTTTACTCTAGGTATTTGTTAAAAGGGAAGTTGTGTGAACTTGTAATAGATAGCAGAGCTTGTGAAAATGTTGTGTCAAATGAAATGGTAGAAAAGTTAACTTTAAGGATTGAACCTCTTCCAAGTCCTTATAAGTTGACATGGCTAGACAATAAGCATGAGATTAAGGTTGATAGGAGAAGTCTAGTGCCATTTTCAATTGGCAAATATGTTGATGAGATATGGTGTCATGTAATTGCTATGAGTGCTTGTCATGTGCTTTTAGGCCATCCATGATTGTATGATAGAGATGTGTAACAGCAGGGAAAAGCCAACACTTATTCTTTATTCTTTAAAGGACAAAAGTTCACACTCAATCCTATGCCACCAGGAGCAAGAAACAAGAAAAGTCAAGATGATCAAACTTTAGCCTTGATGACAAATGAAGAAAAAGAAGAGATTATCCAAAGCCTACCATCTCACATTCCCTTTGACCTTGAAGAAGCCAAACCGAGCTCCCAAAAGCCTCTTTCTCATGAGGTACAATCTTTGATTCTTGAGTTTAGTATAGTTTTCCCAAAAGAGCCTCCTAAAGGACTCCCTCCTTTAAGGAAAATCCAACATGAAATAAACTTTGTCCAAAATGCTATCATACCCCATAAGCAATCTTATAGAATGAACCTAAGAGAGCATGATGAGTTGCAAAACTTATTGATGACTTGTTAGAGAGAGGTTTCATTCGACCAAGAACTGAGGTCAATCACTTATTAATATAGAATTCACATAAAGTATAAGAAATACACAAGAAGGGGGGTTGAATTGTGTAATCTTTTTGAGAATACAAAAACCTTTGGTATTTCTTTAACATAACTTTTTCAACTATAAACAGAATACCAAAGATATTATGCTAAAATAGCTACGTATTAGATCTATTTAATCGTCTAACAACAAGAGAAATTAAAGTGTAAGGTTAGAAGATAAATGTCGCGATTTTATACTGGTTCACCCCAAACCTTGATCTACGTCCAGTCCTCATAGTTCGTCTAAGATTTCACTATACTTCTTCAATTTTACAAGTATTCTTTCTTCCGTTCCAAAGCCTCTTCAGGTCTCTTACACAAAGTATTCTTTTTACTAACTTAGCCTCTTCAGGCTCTTAGCCTTTTCTTTCTCTCACTAGAAATATATTGTGAGCTTTTTGTTACAGTAGAGTTTGCTCTCTCGTATCGCACTTTGAATACAAAATTTTTCTAAGTATGTAAAACTTGAAAGCTCAAAATTGAAAGTTGAAAAGTTATTCAGTCTTCGACTACGACTAGTATTTATACCCTAAGTCTTCAACTGCTTCTTGATAACTGTTTCTTGATTCTTGTAGAAACTGTTATTTAGTTGAGTTCTATAACTAACTCCAGCTAACTAACTGTCCGATGCACTAGAGTATCTTCATCTCTGTATCGTATGTGTTTTTTGTTTCTTCTGTATTTTGCTTCTTTTATGTTGACGTGTCGTCTGTGTTTTTTGCTTCTTTTGTGTTTTTTCTTCTTCTGTGTTTTGTTTTTTTTGTATTGACGTGTCGTCTGTGTTTTTCGCTTCTTCTGTACTTTTGCTTCTTCTGTGTTTTGCTTCTTCTGTGCTGACGTGTCGTCTGTGTTTTTCGCTTCTTCACTTCTTCTCTGTTTTTCGCTTCTTCTATGTTTTTCGCTTCTTTTATATTTTTGTGTTTCTTCTGCGTTTTCCTTCTTCTGTGCTGATGTGTCGTCTGTGTTTTTTCCTTCTTCTGTGTTTTCGCTTCTTCTGCACGTTTAACACACTTATAAAAATATTTCATTTATTTCTAACATTATTATTATTTGATTGTTACTAAAATTAATAGACGTGAAGTCTTCTTAACTTAATAATCTCTCCCTTTTTAATGATAACAAATAATCATAATTTTAGAAAGATAAAAATGAATAAACGAATGTTATTTAGATGACGAATAAGAATACAACAAAAGAAAAGCACATGCATATATGAAATACATATATGATATAAAAAAACTTATATTATAGTCGATACTATCTTCCGTTTTTGTCTTATTTCTGGTCTCCCCATATACTATCTTTCTTCTGCTTCTTCTCTTCTCCCCCTATTTGTTATTAATCAAAAACTTTACCTAAAATGCTTCATAATTTCAGAAAACATTCGTTGCATATCAGTGCGGATCAACTTGAGGTCTTGTTCAATAGTAACTCGTAGATAAGCTACTTCCTCATGAAGATCACCCACTGAGTCACTCAGATCATCAACCTTAGTATGAATTTCTTCAATTTCCTTTACTAAGGCTTCCTGAATTCTCTGTTGTGTGTGACTAACTTCATCCAAAACAACGGTAGACTCCTGTTGAGGTATGCTTGGTGGATGAAAGTTTGTAGCAACAGATATTTCTAAAGGTAAAACATCCAATTCTATGATTTTGATAACAAGAGGTTTGAAAGATTGCTTTCCTTCTGGGAGATCAAGTTCACCAGGTCTAGGTAGTTTTGGAACTTGTTTTTCAAGAAGGTGTAGTACTTCTTTAATTGAAGATATAAAATTTAAAGGTCTAAAATGTATGATCAGATGCACAAAAGTCTCTAAGTTGAAACTGATACCTTCAACCCTGATAATTCTGTACTGTCCTTTTGTCACTCTTCCAACTACCTGAGAAGTTGCATCCTTGGTAGAGCATCCATACTGACTTCCTGATGGTTTTGAAATATGATGTGAAACATAGATTCCTCTAAGTTGAGCTACATTACATGCCTCCTCTATGTTCTTCACAACTGCTTGTATTTGATCTTCTGTAAGATCATCTTTACTTCCTTCAGGGAACATCTTCTTTTTCCCTTTTTCTTCATTGAATACAATTTTTTAAGATCTCGGTTGTATATCTGGCACAATTTTGATCAATGTTCTGTTTGTGATTAGGTAAATTGTATATCGATCCTTGGACATCTTCATTAGATATGGTTATGACTTTTCATCTCGCAGAATACCATATAATCTTCTTTCTTCATGATTTAAAAGATGTATTGATCGGTTATTGATCAGTATGGGTTTGACTTGTACCTTGATTATCCTTTTTAAAGGTTGTTTTATAATGATTGAGCTTCTACTTTGAACAGGTACCGATTCTTCAATCACCTTCATTATTAAATCCTCCTTTTCGATAGGTTGAGAAGGATTATAACATGCTGATTTGTGTTCAACTGACTTTGTCTTTTGTTGAACATCAGTTGAAGTATTCTTTTCCTGATTGGTCTTCAGCTTCTTATGTTCTTTTGTCAGTCTTGAAGAAGGTTGTTGTTGAGGCTTCTGCCTTTCAAAAACTAACTTCCTGTTAATTTATGTCTCTTTAATTGATTTTGTTAACTGTCCTTGCAAAATTGAGACCCAGTATCTAGTAGCCTGAGGTGCCTTCTCTATCTTTCCAAAATCTTCTTCAAGAGTCAAACCTTTCTCTTTCTTCTGTTCTTGTTGACGCAAGGTTAATAATCTTGGTGACCTTCTTGATTGTTTGGATTTCTCGGAATGAAGTGTCTCCCCCTTTCTCTTCAATGACACTTGTTCTAAAGACTGTTTCACCTGGCTTTCTTCTTTTTGTGAAATCGTCTTAGCTTTTATTGAAGCATCTGACAATTTCTTTTTCTTTTCTTCTATAGATATTCTTCCTGTGGATTGAGATTTTGTCTTCCTTGAGGGTGTAATATTTTCACTCCTGCTGTGTCTGACAATATGCTCCCCCTCAGCCCTTGCTTTTGTCATAGAATATGTATCCTCCTTGTCTTGAATCTTCGGTCTCATTCTACTAATAGTGGTCACATTAATGATGCTTTTTATATCCATCTTCATTCTTGATTTCTTCAATCTTCAATGCTTTTGATGATGAGCTTCTATTTTTTTTAGTCTTGTGATTTTTCTGACCAGCCTTTAATGTTATAGGTTTGTCTCTTCTAGGTTTATCTTCTGCATCAGTCTCTATTTTATGTATCTTCAAAGAACCAAGCAATTAGTTTAGCTTTAATTTGCTCAAGTCCTTGGCTTCTTGTATTACAGTGACTTTGGGTCTCCATCTTTTAGGTAGACTTTTGAGAATCTTTCTGACATGGTCTTGATTATCATAGATTCTCCCAAGAGCTTTAAGTCCATTAATGATAGTTTGAAAGCATCTGATCAATAGACTCATCTTCTTTCATCTTGAACAGCTCATACTGATGTACAAAAATACTGATCTTGGACTCCTTCACCTGATTTGTGCCTTCATGTGCGATAGATAAAGTATCCCACATCTCCTTTGTAGTTTCGCATCCATGAACTTTATCATATTCACTTTTGCTTAAAGCACAACTCAGAAAGAATTTGGCCTTTGAGTTTAATTGAAATCTAGCTTTCTGATCAACTGACCATCTGGTACGAAGAATGGTATTTCCTTCATCATCTACTAGTATGTATGGTCCATTCTCGATGATATCCCAAAGATCAATGTGTGTGGATTCTATAAAGAGTCACATCATGTCCTTCTAATAATGATAATCCTCACCATTAAATGCAGGAGGTCTTGTGACGGAGGCATCTTCAACTATAAAAACATGTGATTCAGCCATGGATCTTTGTCCTCACCTTGTAAAGGTGGTTCTTTGAAACCGAGCCCTGATACCAACTGAAGTAAATCATTTGTTAATATAGAATTCAAATAAAGTATACGAAATACACAAGAAGGGGGATTGAATTGTGTAATCTTTTTGAGAATACAAAAACCTTTGATATTTCTTTAACAAAACTTTTTCAACTATAAAAAGAATACCAAAGATATTATGCTAAAGTTGCTACGTATTTGAATCAAAAATAACTTCTATTTACTAGTCTAACAACAAGAGAAATTAAAGTGTAAGGTTAGAAGATAGACGTCGTAATTTTATACTGGTTTACCCCAAACTTTGGACTACGTCCAGTTCTCAGAGTTCGTCTGAGATTTCACTATACTTCTTCAATTTTACAAGTATTCTTTCTTCCCTTCTAGAGCCTCTTCAGGTCTCTTACACAAAGTATTCTTTCTGTTATCTTAGTATCTTCAGGCTTTTAGCCTTTTCTTTCTGTCACTAGAAAGATATTGTGAGTTATTTGTTACAGTAGAGTTTGCTCTCATGTATCGTACTTTGAATACAAAATTTTTCTAAGTATGTATAACTTGAAATCTTAAAGTTAAAAGTTGAAGGTTGTTCAGTCTTCAACTACAACTAGTATTTATAGCTTAAATCTCCAACTGCTTCTTGATTCTTGTAGAAACCTTTACTTAGTTGAGTTCTATAACTAACTCCAACTAACTAACTGTTCGATGTACTAGAGTATCTTCAATCTTCGTATCGTCTATGTTTTTGCTTCTTCTGTGTTTTGCTTCTTCTGTATTTATCGCTTCTTCTGTGCTGACTATATGATATTTCTATTTTTCTGCACGTTTAACACTTATCAAAATAGTTCATTTATTTCTATTATTATTATTATTATTTGATTATCACCAAAATTAATAGGCATGAAGTCTTCTTGACTTAACAAATCTTTGGAAAACAACTCAAAGATGATGCTTTCAACTCACTTTAGCTCTTTTGTTTTCGAATTGTTCCTAAAGCTACATATGAGTCAAAGTGAGTATCTTAAGCAATTTCATATCATTAATCGCTAAGTATTATGAAATAAATATACAATCAATTAAGCACATATCAGTTACTCAATAAAGATTAGAGTTTCAAATTTAAATTAAAGAGAAAGGAAAGAATAAAGAGCTTTTCGACCAAAAGATAGTTGGAAAGTACAAAAAGTCATTTAGAATTCGTTATACATTAGCTATGAATCAAGAACAAGCCAATCTTGGAAGAAAGACAAGGATTCAATATGATACACTAAGGATTCAAGATTTAAGACTTATGAAAATGATTTCTCAACCTTTTTAATTTATTATTTGTATGTTATTATTTCATTGTTAATTATGAAAATAATTAGGATATAGATTTAGGTATGATGGAATCATTTGATTCTTGCATCGAGTTTTACTTCTTATAATTAATTGAATTAATAGAGTGAAAATGGAAATTTTAATAATTTGATTCATGCATTTAGCTCTTTTGTTTCCGAATTGTGCCTAAAACCGCAAATGAGTCAAAATGAGTATCTTAAACAATTTCATATCATTAATTGCTAAGTATTATAGAATAAATATACAATCAATTAAACGCATATCAGTTACTTAATAAAGATTAGAGTTTCATATTTAAATTAAAGAGGAAGGAAAGAATAAAGAGCTTTATGGCCAAAAGATAGTTGGAAAGTAGCAAAAAGTCATTTAGAATCCATTCTACATTAGCTATTACTTAAAAACAAGCCAATCTTGGAAGAAAGACAAGGATTCAATAAGATACACTAAGAATTCAAGATTTAAGACTTATGAAAAATGATTTCTTAATATTTTCTATTTATTGTTTGTATGTTATTATTTTATTATTAATTACGAAAATAATTAGGAAATAGATTTAGGTATGATGGAATCATTTGATTCATGCATCGAGTTTTAATTATTTGATTCTTCTAGTTTTAATTCTTAAAATTAATTGAATTAACATAGTGAAAATGGAAATTTTAATTATTTGATTCATGCTTCGAGTTTTAGAAGATGAGATGTATAATTAGATCACAATATGGATAAAGGGGGTTAAGTATCAGTTAAGAACCGTAAGATCTTCCTAGGTTAGGGTAAAACTTATCCTAAGAATTTATATAATGAATTAATGTATTTTGAGGATGCCTTGGTTAGAAAGAGATTTCGATTGATTCGGTATAAGGATGGGAGTTATATTTCTTGAGAGAGAATATAATTATAAATTAAGAATTCTTACCAGCCTTAGAAACTACAATTTTCATTAAATTAAGGTGAGTTAAAATATAGAAAAGTCTTAGGGAACACATTATCTAGCTTATTCATTATTGTTTTATCCTTGTTCATTTCTTTGTTTTGTCATTTAGGTTTACTATTTATTTTCTTCTTCAATCAATCATAATCGTTGGTCTAACTAATTAACTTTATGAATAGTTCTTCAAAAAAAAGTTTATGAATAGTTAGTAAATAACCGACAACCTTATGTGATTGAACCTTATTCACTAGTGTTAGATATGGCTACATTGTGTCCTTACATTATAATATACATAATCAGTTATGTGACAAAGATTACAAAGTAAGTTTTGAACGAAGCTCATGTTTCTAGAACCATTGATAATATAATTACATTTTAAGGTAAGAGAGAAGGAAGCAGTTATACAATTAATCTTAATGACCTTTTGAACAAAAATTTGAAGTGTCTAATATTTATAAGTGAAGATGCATATATTTGGAATAGAAGATTTGGACATGTATGTATGGACCTCGTCTCAAATCTAAACTTTAAGTAACTTGATAATGGACTTCCAAGTGTTAATTTTGAGAAAGACAAAGCATATAAAGCTTGCCAAAATTAAGAGCTTATTTAAGAGTAAAAATTCAGTAACTTCTACTAGATCCTTATAATTACTTCATATGGATTTGCTTAGTCCTACTAGATTTACTAGTCTAAGTGAAAAGTTTTGCACTTTTGTCATAGTAAATGACTTTAATAGAATTAAATGAGTTACATTCATAGCTAACAAAGATGAATGATTTATGGTATTTATTAAGTTTGTCAAGATAGTTCAAAATGAAAGAGAACTCTCCATTACATCAATTAAGGGGGTTATTAGAGAATTTTTTAAAAAAAATTGTTCAAATCTTTTTTGTAAATAAATTGAAAATTTAATATTTTTAGCTACTCTTATAACTCTTTAACAAAAGTGCATTGGTGAAAGGAAAATAGGATATTACAAGACTCGATGAATATGATCTCTCAAAGTATTTTTAGGTACAAGCCACATCAAACACATGCTACATATCCAATAGAGTTTACATAAGACCAAATATAGATAAAACTACTTATGAACTTTAGCATGGGAAAAGGCAAAAGATTAGTTATTTAAAAGTGTTTGGTTGTAAGTATTATATTTTAAACACTAAGGATAACTTGGTAAGCTTATTTCAAAAGTGGATGAATAAATATTTTTAGTTACCTCTTAACTAACAAAGCGTGTTGAGTATTTAATAGGAATACTCTTATTATTAAAGAATTCGTGCATGTTTTTTTTTTGAGGAATCTAAACATCTTACCTCTAAGAAAAGTCTTAAGGATAATAATGTAGGTTTATATAAGGATTTGGAGAAATTATCCTTTAAGGAAAACAAGGATGATCTAAACAGCCATAAGAGGAAATTATTGAACTAAATGAGGCAGATAAAAGGATAAGAAGCCTCCTATGGATTGAAAATTCAAGAGTAATCATCATTTGAAACAAATCATAAATGATGTCATTAAGGGGTAATTACTAGATCTTATTTTAGAAACATAAAACATCTTGCTTTAATCTTATAGCAAGTAGGCCTGATATTACATTTATTATATACTTATATGTTTGATTTTAATCAAGCATTAAGGAGTCCCACCTTCTAGCCATTAAGCGTATACTTAGATACTAATGTGGTACCTTGTTAGTAGGATTTGGGTATCTTAACAACACAATTTTTAATTTACTTAGCTATTCAGACGCAAATTATGTCGTTAATCTTTTAAATAAGAAAATCACATTTAATAATTGTCAATTTCTAAGTAATGCGTTGGTATTATGGTTTAGTAAAAAACAAAATTCATTTGCCTTATCAACCATATAAACTAACTATTTAGTTTTCAATAATTCTTATGTGCACAAATTCAATGACTTAGACAACAACTTAGAGACTATAACATGAACCACAAAGATACTAATTAGGTGAGATAATACTAGTGTCATTTTCCACATAATAAATTCTATTCAACACTTTGGAACCAAACATGTAGAAAATAAATATCATTTTAATATAGATTATGTGTAAAATAAGGATATTAAGTTAGAATTAGTTGATATATTACGTCAATTGACCAACCGATTCCCTAAACAAATGAATGAGGATAGATTTTGCATGATTATGAGAGAATTAGGCATGAATAATAGGAATTCCATTCGCTAAGGATATCTCTAAATGCTTAAATTTGATTTTGATTGTTTTTTATTTGATTTATTATATGCTTTAGTGTTTTATTATTGTAGACTTTTGATAATTGACATCTTTTGATATTTCCAGAAAAGGAGAGAGAAACTGATATTAAATTTAGAGAGAGTGATTGATTTCAGTATTGTTTAGAAAAAAATTAGTGATATTAAATTTATGAGGAGTGATTAATTTTAGGTGTGTCATATTGAGCTAATTACTCGTATTGCCTTGGAATAATAAACTATACGTGTTTGATTTTGCTTTGTTTATCTAATATCATAAAATATTTTTCATTATAAAAAAAAGAGGGAGATTCTTAAACTAAGCGTAGTTTCAATCCATATTTTGATGATAAAAAACATAAGTAACACTAATGGGTTTTTTTTGTTGTGAAAGCAACAATGGCCATGCGCAAATCAAGATACAGCTTATGAAGACATTTAAAAAAAGTTAGAGTTCAAGTCGTTCAAGTAAAAAACAAAATCAAGAACAAGAACAATGCATAATAAAGTTATAAATGAATATATAATGTTTATTGTACTTCCTACTTGGTCACCTTGATATTTTAGAGGCTCATGATAAATAAGAGCATGATAATTTAAACTCCTTAGACTAGTATTTTATACTCATCAAAGAGAATTAAGATTTTGATCTCATAGAAAATCCTCTTAATTCTTAAAACATTCTTTGGGGGCATTTAAAGAAGTGTTTAAGACAATTTTACATTAAGAAAATTAAATTTAAGCATTTAAAGATGTTGGCATCATAATTTTAGATATATTGGTCAACTTATATCGGTTAGTAGTAGACTAATGTTGGTTAAAAATATTAAACCTTTGTATCAAAAGTTTTTAAGGACAATGGTTGGTGCTTTGGTTAACCAATATGTTTTATTGGTCAATTAATATGTCACATTGGTTGGTCAATATCTCAATAGCTAGTTCAATGCTCATTGATCGACTAATGTATAGTAACTATCTATAACAATGGCTAATTTGACCTCAAACTTACAAATACATGGTTTTTCATTATTTTAGATATGAGAAAACATTTAGGCATTGTATAAACATATATCAAAAAGTTTTACAAAGGTTTTGTGTGCGTTCGTTGTTGCATTTTAAAGAGAGTGAGTCTTTAAACTTATCAAAGTGATTAACATCTTTTAAGTTGTAAAATATTCTCTGAGTGGGATTAATGTTCACCTTAAAGAAAAATAGTAAGAAGAGTTGCTTTTTACTCGTAGAAAATAAGATTACTGTAAAAAGGCTCTTTTTTTATCTTATAAAAAAAGCAATTTAGAAGGTTCATTTTTATCTTATAAACAAAATTTAGTAAACATATGAGAAGTGTCTTGGAAAATGTAAACAAAATTGTTCATCGAATTACTATAAATTATTTTTCCTTTTCTATTCCTTATACTTTTAATTATTATTTAATTGTATTATTAATTTATATTAAACTATTTATCATATATTCATTATTGGTCAATTGTATTTGTTAGGTAAAATAATTATTTAAATTTATAACACCCTATTTAGGTGTAATTAAAAGCCAACATATTCAATAAAATAATTTTGAATTCAACCTATCATCTTAGAATGTAGGTTTATGTTAACGTTAAATGCTGATATAAATATATATTTTGTTAAAGGGCAGATTAATGAGATTGCAAACTCTTTGACACAAATTTTATTTATATACTAGTTTTTGTATTTAAAATCGATTTCATGGATTCTTATTGGGACCCTATCTCCGTCATGTTTCTTATATTTCTTAAAAAAACAGAATATGTTTACCCGAAAGAAATGTCAGAAGATAGACCTTCCCAAACCAGTTTATTTACCTAGGAATATCAATTTTGATCCGGTTCAGTTTAATTTTTGGTCGGATTAATTTGGTCACGGGCTTAAATTATTAGGCCTGGCCCTGACTGAAAAGTTAAAAAATAAAATTATTTTTTAAAAACATAAAACTAAGCCAGGTCGATCAAGCTGGTCAGTAGCTACCCATTGACTGGCCGTCCCTGTTGATTCACTTACGGTTACGGTGAAACATATTTGGTTTTGCTAGAAACGGTGTATAAATCTGTGGATAAACCGATCAATTCTCGAGCGTAAGTCTACTCCGCTGCCAGAGTCTTAACGCTTAGTGTCATAATTATCGTCACTGCAGGTTGCTATACTGAGAATGCAAAACAAAATTCCTTTCCATTTCAATCCAAAACCGGAACTGACCATCCCAAAATCATAGAAGTCGCAAACTTAATCCTCCTTTTCTTCCTATCTCATGGGGTTGCCGGAAACTGTCGATTTTGGCCGCAATTTCGCGGTCATGGTCAGAGTCCACGGTCCTGTATGATCCCTCTATCTGTTTACGCTTGCAATAGCCTATTATCATCCAAGCGCTGATTGCATTCTGGTAATATTGTGTTCTTCTTTGTCCTTAACAGGACCCGAAGGGACTGAAGATGCGGAAACATGCGTTTCATCTATACAAGTGAGCAAGTTTATGTTCTAATTTGAAATTTTGATTCTTTGTTTCGGCCTCTTCCTTGGGTTTATACTTTGTCGTGTGTAGTTCCGGAAAGACAACACTTTCAGCGTCTGGGATGCTTTTGTCTGACAACCTTTACGATGCTAGCGTGGCGAATCGGGTTTTGGAAGGCAACGGCCAGGTTCTGTCGTTGGTGCTGACTGTTGCTTCGGTTGTTGAGCCGTTTCTGTTACGTCAGCATAGAGATGGCACTGCTCAGGTTCCAGTATCTCACTATTTTGATATGCTTCATTGCATTTCTTCTTCTTCATGTTGGTGATGGAGTTCTTGACGGATTTGTTGGTGATAAGGAGCTATTGTTTGCCTCAGGGACGGCCTCAGTTGATTCCCGGTGCTCAGATTGATGTTATGTTAGAGGTGCGAGCTGATTACAGGCAATTGTCTATTTTGTAATGATTATTTGATTGGTTTCCTGGGTTCAGGATTATGGCATTCTTGAACTTTTTGTTCTGGTCATCAGGGAAGGCTAAGGCTGGAAAAGGATATTGAGAGGGATATAAACAAACAGGCTTCTTTTTGGCTGACTGCTCAACTTATAAAACTGGTAGGCCTTACATTCTCTAGTTAGCAATCAAACTATTATGAATAGTAGTGAGAATTGCATTACAATTTCATACCTGCAGTTCTAGCATTTACCTTACAATCTCAACTGAAATTAGCTTTACTACTAAAGTATTCTGCTAAGCACCATATTATGGTGTTTGACTTGATATTGTAATTTTGTGGTCATATGAACTTCTTAAATCATTATATTTAGGATGTTTGTAGTGTCATGAATCTGAAACTGCTTGATGACACGTAATCTGATGGATCTGGAAAATTGTTGTACCCTGGTGGAAACTGGAGACTGCAGTTGATATGGATATGGAATGATTATGACATGCCGATTTCCTTTCTTCATAGTTTAATAGATTTGAAATATTCTTTCTTATGGTGTTTATGGTGATTTTGGGCCCAGTATAATCCCTTTATCTTATGAAGCTACCAAGGTTTGAACCTTGGTGGATGAGGAGGTGCTCTTATCTCTTTACCACCTAAGTTAAGCCATAAGTATATGGTTACTGATTGCTTGATGTCTTGTGAAGGTTGATGTTCCTGCATCTACCAATTTTCTCCAATCACTTCTTGAAGGTTCTTCAGGCCCTCTGGATCGTGGATGGGAGTTTGGTTGGTCTATGGGAACAAATGATGGTGGTCCTCAAGCTTTTAAGGATGCATTGAAGATAAAGGTTACTGAAGCGCAATGGATTCTCTTTTATCTCTAGCATATTTGTCTCCTGCTGTTGATAGTGTTCAGAACTTACATGATAATGCTGTTCAATGTCATAGAAATCTATTTTTTGACTTTTAGGAAAAGGAACAACAATTCATTGTTCAAACAACAATCTAGAGTCCGTTTTAATTCTGAGGCAAATTAGAGTGACATCTGATTTTTGAATCTTGTAAACATTATCATGTTTTAGAATTATTAATCATTTCTTTATTCAAGGATTCTGAGTGCTGCTCATTAACGGGCATATATGCTCTGCATCATCTTTTCTATTTTTGACCACAAATGATCTGGATGTTTTCTTTACAAACTTATTGTTCTAATGGAATGAAATATTTCACATATAACATTTATGAACTGCCTCAAATACCACTATCGAATTGAAAGTACTATTGACGATTTCGTACATCATAAAACTTTTATAACAAAATAACCTGTAGGCTTTTTGATGTGATGTGCACACATCATAAACATATGTTTGTGCTCCGTATATTTTGCAGTTATATCTTACAATTAAAGGTTTGGATAATAATTAGAGCAATTTTAAAAAGTTCTTTTAGTTGTTCTCCTTACTGAATCTTTCCCAATAAAGCATGATATACTAAAGATAAGCAGAATTAATCTTTCAGGGTGAGCAATACAATTCTTCATTCACTGAGGCTGATAGGCACATGGTAGGGTGGGAATCTGATGATTCATGTCTTATGCGAAAGTTAGCTACAAGAATTGCCATTTTTGGAGTTTGCTTAGATTCAAAGGTAAAGTACATTCACGCTGTTCTACTTTATTTCCATATTCATGTCATTTTGTAGTTCATCAGGAAAGCTAATGCTTTGGTAAATTTTACATTCTTCATATGCATACTATAGTTGTTATTATTATCCTTTAGGATCTGCCAAGCATTGCTGTATCACGTTTAAATTCAAGAGGAGATTCTCTTTTAGCAGTGGGTTCTCCTTTTGGTGTCCTCTCACCAGTACACTTCTTTAACAGGTACTTTTTCTTTATTTATTTCCATAGTTTCTTGAACTTCTTTTCCAATTTTTATGAGGTTGTGTTATAAGGGATCTCATGCCTGAGGATATGGTAATGTGATCACATGCCATCATCTTGAAGACTTTATTGGCAAGTGTTATTGTTGCTCTTATCATTTGTTTTAATTTATTGGATTTTTTATCATGAAGGAGCCAATTGGTTACGCCCTTCATTGCAAGACTGCTGAACTTGATATTGATCCTGATAGTAATGAAAAGTAGCTTGTTGGAGATTTATGTTAGTCATCCAACTATTAGAATAGAAATGTGAAAGTTTGCCTGTATTATTTGCCTATTGAATTATTGAAGAACAAAATTTTTAGATCTTCCTATTGTTACCCTGCCCTCTCTCAAAATTGTGCATTTCAGTCTGCAGTTATTGCCAACATTGTAGTGGGTTTATGTTTCTTCTATCTTTTCCATTTGAATCAGCATATCTGTAGGATCCATTACCAATTGTAAGCCCCCTGGTTCATCCAACATCTCATTGCTGATGTCTGATATTCGGTGTCTACCAGGTATGACATTTTGCTGCAGGATCATATGGTTGTGTTGATGCTATGAAAATTCTTATTCAGTCTGGACACTGAATATTTCAGGGATGGAAGGTGGTCCTGTGTTTAGCAGACATGCACATCTCATTGGCATCTTAACTAGACCATTGAGGCAAAAGAATAGTGGTGCCGAAGTTCAGGTAACTTTGAATCTATTTTTGAATCAGAAACCATCCTTTGGATAACAGATCATACAAAATTTTAGCATTGGTTAACAGCTGGTGATTCCGTGGGAAGCCATTGCAACTGCTTGCAGTGACTTACTGCTGAAGGAGCCTCAAATTGCAGAAAAAGGGATCAATTTTAACAAGGAAAACTTAAATGCTGTAGGGAATGCAGATATTCATGAGTCAGATGGGCCTTTTAACTTTAATTCCCATTGCCTTCCACCACTATCACTTGAGAAGGCAATGGCTTCTATCTGCCTTATTACTGTTGATGAAGGTGTCTGGGCATCTGGGGTTCTGCTCAATGATCAAGGCCTCATACTTACAAATGCTCACTTATTAGAACCATGGAGATTTGGAAAAGCAACTGTAAGTGGTGGAATAGATGATATAAAATCGGAGTCCCATTTATTTGAGCCTGAAACTTCAACATGTCGAACATGCACTGAATTTGACGACTTTGAAGAGAGTCAAGGAACATCGTTGAAGACGTTGGATTTTATGGTTGCTTCTATGTCTAGAGAGAGCAAGGGATACAAATTAAGTTTTCCAAACAGAGGCCACAGAAGTTTACTAGTTCGCTTGGATCATGCCAAATCTTGGATTTGGTGTGATGCCAAAGTAGTATATGTTTCTAAGGGTCCTTTGGATGTTGCACTATTGCAACTTAAAAGTACTCCTAGTCAACTTTACCCTATCAATGTGGATTACACATTCCCACATTTGGGATCAAAGGCATATATTGTTGGACACGGACTTTTTGGTCCAAGATGCGGTAATCTCCTTGCTGAGTTAGATTGGCCAAAATGTTGAAAAGGACTGTGTTCAATCATTTATCTTTTATACTTGATTTACTAATTTTACTTTTTAGGACTTAAGTTTAGCTTAAGCATTGCACATAGTTTAGCTTAAGCATTGCACGGATATCTAATTGAGTGTCATTTCAAATAATTGTTGGACTCACATCCTTTAAGATGAAGGCAAACCTTGAACGTCAACTGTATTGGTGTCGTTGAACATGTCTTTATTGAATTATGTGATCTACTATTGCCTGAATATGCACATGACTGCATAGATAAATGAAATGTTGGCGATGTTGCAGTGAGACTAACGTGGATAGCTAAAATATGTTGAGGGCCTTAGTGTTTTTAAGCGATTTCACATCAATGTGGCTATACTTTTGTTTGTCTTGCAAAGCTTTTCTTCATTAAGATATGGGAATTAGCTTTTCAAAATTTTATTCATGTTTTACATGTATCCATGTTGTTTGGTGTATGCCCCACCGTATGTCAGCCAGGGGTGTATGTGATAATCTTCTACCACTATTTCTTTTTTAATTTGTAGATGCAGATTCTGGATTCTTTCTGGCATTTGCAATTGTTAGATATTGTTTTTGGCTTGGTATCTGATAGATAATGCTTGTAGCAAGTCACTTCTGAGTAATTCCACCTTCTATTTTGCAGCACTTTCCCCTTCAGTTTGCTCTGGAGTGGTTGCAAAGATTGTGAAAGCCAAGGTGTCCTCTACGTATCAATCAAGTCAAGGAGAGTATTCATACGTTCCAGCAATGCTTGAAACAACAGCTGCTGTATATCCTGGTGGTAGTGGTGGTGCTGTCATGAATTCAAAAGGTTATATGATTGGGCTTGTGACCAGGTACAATTCACAAAAGTTCACTTAAGGTATCTTTCATCAAAATGCACTAATTTGTAAGATCTCTCTCCAAAAGAGACAGATAAAGCACTAAATGATAGTTATAATCTCTCCTTGTTCATGTTAAATCCAATCAACGTTCTGTGTTCTTCTTGTGAGATTTTCCTGATCCCAACTTGTCTATTGGATCAGGATTCTTTATCTAGAGTTACATTTCAATCATTGGCCATAATATCTGTGATTAAATGCATTAAGCTCAATGTAAGATTGTTTGGCTGTCGGATATCAATGCCTCACGTCCCTTACATGAAAATTTTGGACGCCATGCATTGAATTATGTCATGTAGGTTTCATAACTGCATTGAATTGGCAAATGTCACTTGTATGGTATTCTTATTGGTTTTGCTATTTTGTTTCCAGTATTATTGGTTCATAGATCTACTTAGTAAATCTTGTCAATTGGTCCCAATTAATTTGAAGTACTCTAGTTAATGAGATAACTTCTTGATACAGTAATGCCAGGCATGGAGGAGGGACAGTTATACCTTATCTGAACTTCAGCATCCCATGTGCAGTTTTGACACCTGTCTTTGAGTTTTCGAAAGGTTTGTTTATCCAAACTAATGATTAAGAATTTGTTAGTAGTAAACATTGTTTTAAGTTCTGGATTAGTGCAGCCATTTCAACTGGATGTCCTGGACGTATTACGCGAATAATCCAGATGATTTTTACAAAAATTTGCTTGTGGTGGTTTAACTAGTTGTATAGTGCCCTTGATTATGTCCGAAACACTTGCAATATGTTACCGTCTTTTCGATATTCAATTAAGAAGCTCAGATTTAGTTGTTTCTTGTGTTGTCTCATTGTGAAAAAGTATCTTGGGTAAACAATGATTGGCAACTGCAAGAAACACTATTAAGGAGTGTATATCCTTAACATTTTAAATCTTCTATCAAAGTCAATGTGAAACACAAACAGGGGTTCCCTTGGGAGTTGAATCTGTAGGAACTTTATTCCCTTGCTGCATCACAACAGTAGGCCCCTAGCTGTAATCAAAGATCCTCGGTAGTTATTTGCATGTGGTTTCATAGTCTTTGAAGATGCTACAAATATGCTCTTGTTATGGCAGATATGCAGGATTTATCACTTCTTCAACGTCTTGATGAACCAAATGAGTTCCTTTCTTCGATATGGGCACTCACGCCGCCACTAACTTCCAAGCCACACCCGCTGTCAGTACTAGAAGACAATAACAAACAAGTGAAGGGTTCCAAATTCGCTAAATTCATAGCTGAAACGGGTAAAGTCTCCACAATACCTTCAAACACAACTTTCTCCAGTAAGTTATGACAATATGTCGTTTGTCTTTAATTTTTTGCAAATAAAGAAAAATTTTACCATATGAATTGGGTATAATGGATAGGCTGGGAAGATTATCCTTGTATGTATCAGGAATTTGTTGTAATCTAAATGCCATATTAACACGCCTGTTTCTTACAATATTGTTTGGCAGCTGTACTCCCTTCAATTCTTGGCTCACACAATGTTGAAACAAAGTAATCAAATCCATTTATGTAATCATACATAATTGTTTGGTTTTTCTTGGTAGAATGGAGCTCATTTATTGTGTGTACTCACTTTAAGAAAGGATGAGTTGTGGATACTGACCCTTTTATGACATATAGGCATTAATGGTAAAGTAAATCTAGCCCTTAAGACTAACTGGTGAGAATTAAATATTAAATAGAGAAAATAATAAGTAATGAAGAATGTTAGATTTTGGCTAGACATCGGCCCATCAATTTCATTGCGTATTTCAAATTCTATAAGAATGCTTACCAAATACCTATCATCCACTGAAATTTCAACATATATCAATCAAATTGCCATTATGTCTCGTTTGGTTGGCATAGATTCTTGTTAGAAAAAGTAATCTTTTTCTTAAAATTTAAATTATTATGTTTGGTTTGATTTTTTAAGTAGTTAAGAAAGTAAAAATTATCCTAATTTAAGGAAAGTAGTAGTATTTTTCTTTGAACTTAAATACCAACACTTTCTTGATATTTAGATTCCTTTTTTCAGGAATTTAATATAAAAATACACTAGATAATTTAACCCTTTTTTTTCTGTCAATTCTGCGATTTTAAAATATATAAATTTCAAATAAATTTTGATTTAATAATTAAAAATATTAGTTTATAAATAATAATT
>JANZLF010000002.1:24921723-24931743 GCA_026546835.1 Erythroxylum foetidum
AATCCTAAGTGGGAGCTTAGGTAGAGGACGTAGGTCTTAGCACTGAACCTCTATAAAAACAGTGTTTGCTCTTCTTCACTACTCTTTTCATTTAAATTTGTTTAAATTGTTTTTGTGTGAATTAACTTTTGATTTTATTGTAGAATTTTACGAAAAAGTTTAAAGATCTATTCAACCCCGCTTCTAGATCGTTTACATTTGTGATTACTTACAATTTACAAATGCAAATGGTATGCTTAAAATTCAAATCTCAATTCATGCATATCCATATCATGAATTAACCAAATCATAACCAATAAGATTAAAAAAAACCGTGCATCATTCATTTAACTTTAATCAAAATATCCAATTACAAGTTTCCAACCTAACACAAATCACAAATCCATACAATTTAATTCCAACTTCTAATTTCCAACAATCCAACCCATTCACAATCACAATTCACAAATGCAATTAAGCAAAACAAACAATTAAAAACAAACCCAAAAAATTCTCAATGTATTTGGTTTGAATTTTTGGGTCAGGTTGGGTTTGAATATGGATTTTTTCTAGAGCTGGCAAGTGGCAACTCTAAAAGCAGTGGTGGCAGGTAACGGTGGACGATGGACGGGATGGAGAGTGGAGTGGTGTGGAAAAGGGCACAGCTGAAGCAGTGAAGCCTAAAAATGGTTTGGTGTGGTGAGTGGCGATGGGCGACGTAGAGAGGAGGGCATTCGGTGGTGGCGTGGATGAACCGAGGAGGGCGTGCGATTTTGTTACTAACCAGAGAGGGAGAAATAACCATCGGAGAGGAGAACAAGAGAGAGAGAATATGAGATTGGAGAGTGTTAGGCAGAGAGATGAAAAATGAGAGAGAAGAGTAGATAGATCGGGGGGTTAGGTTAAATTTTTGGAATTTTGCTAATTAGTCCCTGAAGTCTTTAAACCTTATGATACCGGCTAATATACGACTGATATTTTGAATACAGGTAGGTACTAGGAGAAAATTTTGGTACCCAAGATCGGTACCATTTTAACTAATACTGATCCATTTTTCAACCAATATGATACCTTCTAGTCGATACCGACCGTTATGGAATGATACTCATAACCATGATAAGAAGGAGAAGGACCTTTCTATACGAGATCCTTTATTCGAATCCTAGTACGCCAAAATTTTCTATTGTGGGCATGTTCCTGACAAATTCCAACAGTCTCATATCATTCTTAATCACCTACCCTCAATTTTTCTTAGGCCTTCCTTTTTCTCTCTTACAGTCTCAAAGTACAATCTTCTCGTATGCTCTCACTTGAGTGTTAGAGATAACTCTTAATATGTTCGAATTATCTATGCCTTATCTCTCTTATATTTTCACTAATATTAGCCACATTTAGTTTATCCCTTACCATTACATTCTGACCTTATCTCTTATCGTAAGGTTACATATATAATGAAGTATCCTCATCTTCACAACCATTAACTTATAACTATGCACCTGTTTGATAGGTTAATATTTTGCCCTATTGAGCTTGACTGACCTAATTACTAAACGATAACATTTACCTTTAAGCTTGAGCAGTATCTTCTTGTTACCAAAAACTCCTAATCCACTTCTCCATTTAAATATGATCTGGTGAACTATGTCTTAATCAATCTCCCTATTGTTTTGGATAATAGATCTTAAATACTTAAATCACTCTTTTTCCAGTGTAACTTCTGAACTAATATTTACCTTCACATCGAAACCCAACCTACGGCTTGAAAAACTACACGTTAGTTTAAAGCCTTTTGACCCTAACATATCCCTTCAAAGTTCTAACTTGACATTAACACCCTCTTTTGTCTCATCCACTAAAATAATGTCATCACCAAAAAACATACACTAATGCTCATTCCTTTGGATATTCTTGGTGAGCTCATCCATCATTACTGCAAACAAAAAAGGGCTCAATAAGGAACTATGGTGTAGCCCAATATCGATAAAAAATACTATGTATCTCCTCCTGTTATCCTTACTATAGTATTTATACCTTCATACACATCCCTAATAGCATATATAGCTGATAGGAACTCCGTTAACTTCTAAAGACCTCCATATAATTTCTTTAGGTACCTTATCATACGCCTTCTTTAAATCAATAAAAATTATGTATGGGTTATGCTGTCTTTTCCTATAATATTCTATTAAAATTTTAAAGAGATGTAAGCCTTCTATCGCGGAACTTCCTGACATGAAACCAAATTAGTTCTCTGAGCATCCTTTCTCACTCTCTTCTTAATCACCTTCTCCCATAACTTCTTGTTATGACTAAGAATTTTGATGCCTCTATAGTCATTACTGCTTTGGATGTCCCCTTTGTTCTTGTATAGAAGAATTAGCATACTAAGTCTCCACTCATCTGGAATTTTGATAGATTTAAGGATCAAATTAAAAAGCTTGGCTAATTAAATAAGATCCTTTTCATTTAGTTGTTTCCACACCTTTATGGATATCTCGTTGGAATCTAATGCCCTTCTACTCTTCATCTCCCTCAAAGCTCTTTTAATTTCTTTCCTTATAGTTTGTCAATGACAAATAAAGTTATGATAGCTTTTGGATTTGCTAAGATCACTTAAAGATATGTTGTCTTCTATGCCTTCATTAAAAAAGGCTATAAAAGTACCTTTGTCATCTTCTCTTGATATCATTTTCAACCACAAACACCAAACTTACTTCACCTTTTATACAACGAACTTCATTTAAATCTCTCACATTTTGCTCTCTAGCTCTCGCTAACTTAAAAATATCCTTTTCTCCATCTTTAGTTTCCAATTGTTGGTATAATTTCTTGTAAGCTCTACTTTTAGCTTTTTAAATGATCTTCTTCACCTCTTTCTTTGTCAATTTGTAACTTTCTCTATTAACTACTCTCTCTACCTTTGTGGTGCTATCTAATAGAACTTTATAGGCCCCTTTCTTAATCTTAGTATTTTCTTATACATTTTCATTCCACCATTAAGACTCCCTATTACTACCCCTAGGACCTTTAGAAACACCCAAGATCTCTTTAGTTGTATTCCTTAAAAATGTCTTCCCACATTTAGTTAGCATCTCCTTCCAAATTTCCATTCTTCTCTATATATTAATTTATCCCTAAGTTGTTTGAACATATCCCCTTTCATATTCCACTATTTGAATTTGGTACACCTTCTAGGACTTCTCTTCTTTCTCCAAACCTTAATTATAAGATCCCAAACCAATAATCTATGCTAAGTTGACAAGTAAGTGTTAGGTATCACCTTGCAATCGTAGTAATAAGGTTAATCACTGTGCTTTACAAGGAAGTAGTGAATTTAAGTTTTTATGGTTCTACTCTTAAACGTCATAAGGTACTCCTTGTTTATTTTAAAAAAAGTTAGCTTTCACCAACTTAAATGCAACTATAAGATCCAACAAGGCAATCTAACTATCATTTCTATCACTATGAATATCTGTCTATTGATGCTCCTATATGACCATGAAAGTCACCTACTAAAATAACTCCCTCATTAATCTACTAAATCACCACATCTAGCTTTTCCTAGAATTAATAATTAAGCTGCTCGTCCAACCCTACTTGAGGTGTATAAGTAGACATTATATTGAAAATAAAACCTTTCACCATAATCTTTAAGGATAGAATCCTATCATTAGTCCTCTTTACCCCCATAACATGATGTATAAATTTCTTAATAAACAGCATACCTACCCCATTCTGTCTTCTCTAACACCATGTAGAGTTTGAACCCATTAATCTCTTTTGCTTCATATCTATCCACTTTGTCTCTTAGAGGTATGCTATATGCTTCTTATATTTGTCTCAATCCCTACTGATTATTGATGTTCTAAGAACTTATCCATAATATATTAACATTCCTCTTCTCCTAGAACCAAAACTCACCAAAGGATTAGCGTTTGCTCTATCATCAAAATTCAACCTTTTACGTAATTATATGCAACAAAAGACTACATGATGGGTGTCATAGTTCCCTAGTCCAAAGCTATTTACTACTTTCTATAACTTGTAAAAAATGTTGATATAGACATAAACTACAATAGTTAAAAATGTTCAAGATAAAATTTTTGTAGTGACAATAATAGTTTGGTATTGGATTATGATTTGTTAAAATTGTTACAAATAGTAGTGGTAAAGAAGAATTAAATTGCAGTTGAAAAATAAAATATGAATTTAAAGTTAAATGTTTAATAGTTGAAATAATATATTATGATGCTTCAAATAGTAACTAAAGTTTATAACTATAATACTTTACAAATTATAACTCAGTTATTTGTATTCCAATGTTGTTCTTTAAAATATATTATTGAAAAATTGCATATTTGATAAAACACACTTCACTTAATTATATTTATATAAAAATAAATAATATATGACTCAAATATGTCAAATTATTCAAATGATTCTTCAAGTTAGATTTCCTTAACCAATTTTTGCAACAAATGAGAATCTCAATTGTAGTAGGAGTTAAATTAAAAAACACCTAAGTTGATCCACACTCCTTATAACAAGTACTGAAAGTAGAATTAGAAGCCGTCATTGATGATTAGAAAATCAAAATATCTTTGAAAACCTTAGGTATAATAACATACCTTACTACATGAACCTTTAACCATGCGAAAAGTTTGGTTTTAAGTAGAGTGGATATAATGTTAAAGTTGTCAAAAGTTATGGGTTACACCTTATGAGACACTACATTGATTGCATAAAGATCATTCTTTTAATACGAATAAATAGAGTTAAATGCTTCCAAAACCCTAGTTTCATCTTTAAAGAATTTTACCAATATGATATGCTGACAAAATCAGGGAATATACATAAATTATTTTACGAGCCTTAGCAGTCAAACTCTATGATTCTTAAAGTTAAAGCTCTAAGTTTAAGTACTTAATTCTTTGTACTATGGCCAAGAAATGGAGGTCCATGATGAGATCCATATTCATAAATGACAAATTGCTAGTCTTATGATGTGTTCTGAAGAAAAGTGATGGCGCAATGATCATACCTCAAATGTTCACAATGTGTCTAAGAGGCATAAAAGCAAAAATGAGATTTTAAATCCTAAGTAAGTACATCAAAACTATAATGGGCAAAAGGGTGAGTTTCCATTCTCTCTCGATCCATTTTGACTTAATTTATGAATGTAATGATCCAAATTTTTGTTAAATTACTTTTAATAGATTAATAAAGAGAAAAGCTATAAAAGTATAAGTTGAGCTTAAGAAGCTTAAGTTCATTTCTCTCTTAAACCATTTGCCTTATAAGTTACTATTCACTCTCAACTTTTGACACTCACATCTTCATCGTCTGATAACTATTTTCGGTGAACTAGGGCTCTATGAAAAGCTCTTAAGATGCTCTACCAAACTCCTAAATTTATTTCATGAAAAATGATCCAGATTTGGAGGAATCATAACTGAAAATTTTTGTTCATTTAGGAAAGTCATTGATATCTTATTTCTAGTAATTGATAGGAAAAACTAAAAAACTATCATGTCTAATGACCCTAAAAATGTAGGAAAGGAGGGAAACCAACACTAATCAGCCCATTTTATCGGTGAACATAAATGGGTCACCTTTGAGCTTTAATCCTTTGATTCTTGCAAACTAGGAGGACTTTTGACACAAGACTAGTGCCATTGGATTCCTGGAGGTGAGCTCATCATTTTTGGGTTGGTGGTGAAGGCTAACATCTCGCCAGCACTTATGCGTGTACTCCACATTCTGATGACGGTGACGATTTTCTGACCAGCCCAGAAATGATTAAAAATAATTTTAAAAATTCACAAATATTATGTAGATCAATTTTTATAAAATTAATATATTAAAATTATTGATAGCCTGTGTGATACAAATTTAGAAAGGGTTATGTTTTTATACAAATACAAGAATTTGATTAAATTAAGTCATTATTGATTATAATTGAGATTATCTGGATGTATTGAGCATAAAAAATCCCATATCAAGAATTATGATTTTACGTATGAACAATTCCTCAATATCTTGTTCATCATAAATTATGGTGTGTAAGTTAGAAATTGGTATACTTGAATTATGATTGGATTTATCATAAATTTTTACAATGTAAATATGGATTCAATTAGGCATGGACATGGAGTTTGGAGAGCCAAATTGAGCTATAGTTATTGCTAGTTATAGAATTGTCTTGTCAATGCAGGAATGACCATTCTTTCAGAAGGGGGATGTCCGTTTTATAGGGAAACTCTATCGAATTTTCAATAGCTCATTGTAAAATGTGACATCAGCATTTTAAAATAGAAAATAAAGCTTTTAATATTGATTCATGTTCTTATTTTCAGGGTATCTAAAATTGGTTTAGGTTTTATATCTGATGGTCATTCCTATTTTTCTTTTTATAAATCAATCAAGAGTAGAACCCTCCACTTTGAGACACTAGGTTTGGCATGAAGTAGTGCCTTCTACCTATGAATTAATATTCATGGTTATGAACATACATTAGAATTTTATATTCATAATGGAAATCACCATCATTATCATATGCACATATGACATTCATACATATGGATTGACACATGTTACATATTTTGTTGCGCAATGTTGTGCAATGTTGTGTTTGTCTTGATATTTGATGATGTGGAGGATTGTTATGGTATAAGTCATTTGGTGGGTGTCACTAGGCTATGTGCACAATAAGTCAATTGGTTGGGTATAAATTTGGGTTAGTATTGGATCCATTAATTGAAATATAACGCAATTGGGGTAGTTTTATTGAGCTTGCTCCTGGACACCAACTGATATATGTTACATGAGAGGTAACATGACCATGGTGGTTCGGTTGAGCTTGTTTTCTAAAGGAAATCATGTCCTAGTGAGGCTGTGGTAGTTCGGTTGAGTGTGGCTCTTGGACGATAGTCCACTACATTGGACCAAGTGACCCTTGTGGAACAAGAGAGCCCCTATGGATATAATTTATGGGTAAAGGGAATGTTATAGGATCATTCATTAGTCCTCCATTATTACTTGTTATTTGTGATTATGATGATTATGTGACATGATCTTGATATAGGAAATGCATGCATGTTTATGAAAAAAAATCATTATGTGATGAAATTGCATTTATAGATATAATACCTTATAAATATATACACATATATATGTATCATTTGAAATCCTTAGGAGTGTATAACATAACCATAACATTAATTAACTCAATGGGATCTAAGTCCCCTTAAATATTTTTCATGATCTTATTTTTAAGTCTCTTTTAACAGCGTACTTCATCAGTCTTCCTCCTCTCAAGCGATTCGAGGTATGTCTGTTGTTGACCTTTGACTCTAGAGTCGCAGCAGTCTTGTATTTATTATATTCCTTGTATTAACTATCTTAACATTGTAGCACATTGAGTATTGTATATTGTTAGTGTTGGGCCCGGGCCCTGTATGTCCGAATCCCGAGGCAGCCCCTCGAGTCACGCCGGTGACGGGCGCTCCATATACCGTCGGACCCGATCCCAACATCCATACGCAATCGAATTTCGATAAACATATAACAATACATACACTCATACATATATATACTCACATGCATTCTAAACATGCATTAATCATCTCAAATTCATAAAACATATGTCATTCTCATTCGAAGAAATTTAACCAGTATTCTCGAAGTATAACATAATACAAAATGAGAGTTAAAATCCAAAATACAAAAGTATGCTCCATGATGAAATGCTGGTGGGCTAACCAAATTACTAACTTATACAAGGCTCCTAACTAGCTTGAAGTTTCTGATGCCCTGCAAGGTCGACAATCGTCTCGATCTGCACCTGAGGAGGGGAGAGTAATGGGGTGAGCTGCGAAGCTCAGTGGCATATACGTTTATAGCCATTGGCAACGAGCCACACAATCAAGCATATATGTATATTCATAAATCCATAAATCCATATTCATCAAATAATTCACATTCATATAAACATAGGTCATGCAATTTCTGTTTCTCAACATAACAATCATTATGCAACAAGTCTATCAAATCCATCATATGTTATGCTCATCAAATCAATCGTGTATGCACAAACAATTGGCTCGAGAGTTCCGTAAACGATCCGGATAAACCAAAGGTAAATCCGTAAACTATCCGAGTCCGATTTCTCAAGGATCTCGTTGCCACAAGCGGGCAGCCGGGAGAAGGCTTTACTGTCAACGTGCACGTGACTCCATCCGTAACTCTCTTACCCAAACAAAGCACATAGTCCATTCGATTCATGCTCAAAGCATGTTTCACATTTTCTCAATTCTCATTCTTGTCCATTTCCATAAGGCTTATCAAGCCATGCATAATTCTATCATAATAAAAAGCATATTCAAAATTCCTCATGTAATTCAATACAAGTAATGTCATATATTGCAAGCAAGCACACATCATGCAATTTGCCCATACACACAATAATCATAAACATATTACCCACCTAGTATCGCTTGAGTATCAGACTCACTGTTGTCCTTCCTTTTGCGATTGGGTCAAATCAGCTTGGTTCTCTATAATAAACCAAGTTTCCATACAATTAATATCCATAGCAAATATTCAATAAAGCTCGAAAGGCAAAAAGTAAAGCGTTAAAAGTCTCCATCCAACTCCCATCGAAAATCTCGAACTCTTCGAAATAATTCCCAAACTTCCCTTTTTTATACAACTCGTAGTCCTTAATTTTTAGCTCACAACGAATCCAACATCACCTCAATCGGACATCCACACCAAAAGATATCCTCAATAATATCAAAATCTCACTTTCGAAAATAGGGGGGCGCTCGCCGCGGCGTGCACGTTTCTTCGTGCACGCCGCGATGTGCACATGGTGCACTCGGCGTCACCCAATTCACTGCACGCCGCGACGTGCGGGTCGGAGCTTCGACTCCGAACCCCTCTTTTCTGCATTTTCCGACTTCATTTTGTTCCCAATCTCAAATGCAACACAACCACAATATAGATCAAGTCTCAAGCTACATTTCTAACCCATTTACAACTCAAAACTAGTCACAAATGCATCAACTCAAAGATCTACCCATCTTTTCACCCAAAAATCCTAAATCATCGTTTATACGCAATCCAAGCTATCTAACTGTTTAATCCATCCAGAAACAAGATAGAAAAGACTTAAACTTACCGATTGAAGCTCTAAAATCGTCGAAACTTGCCGAAATCACAAACTCTCTTCTCTTCCTCCTCTTCCGACGGCTACGACCTCCTCTTCTCTTCTCCCTTTTCTATTTTTCTCTCTTCTCTTCTCCCTTTTCTATTTTTCTTTCTTTTCTTTTCTATTCTAATTCTCTTCTTTTAACCCTAAGGGCATGGACAATGTTCACAATGCCCTTCCTAATAAGCCCAAGCCCAATACAACTTAAGTTAACTTCTCAAAAAGCCCTTACACAATTTAAATCTTCTAATGCTCATTTAAACCACATTTAGACCTTAATTATCCATAATATTCCCAAATAACTCCAATTAAAGCAGAACCACCTAATGATCACAATTTTCTCAATTAACTCAAACTAAGGCAAAATCACATACTTAACACAATCCATGCTAAATAATGTCATAAAAAAAATTCGGGGTCTAACATTTCTCCCCCTCTTAAAAGAAATTTGGTCCTCAAAATTTACCTGAATCATCGAAGAGGTGCGGATACTTCTCCCGCATAGTTTCCAATGGCTCCTAAGTAGCCTCCTCTACCGAATGGTTTCTCCACAAGACCTTGACTAACTGAACTGTCTTGTTCCGGAGAACTTTGTCCTTGGTATCCAAAATCTCCACCGGTTGCTCCTCATAGCTCAAATCATCCCGCAACTGAACCTCACTAGTCTGAATGATGTGAGAAGGATCCGATCTATACCTCCTCAACATAGACACATGGAAGACATCATGAATCTGCGACAATTCCGGAGGTAATGCCAACCTGTAGGCGAGTGGTCCAATCCTCTCAAGGATCTCATAAGGACCCACATACCTCGGACTCAACTTACCCTT
>JANZLF010000002.1:25011229-25032961 GCA_026546835.1 Erythroxylum foetidum
TTATAGGAAAGAGAAAGTTTCTTATATGTTTTGAGCTATTGCCCAAGGTTACATTATATAGACAAAGAGAAAAGAACTGTCCAGAAACTAAGTGGACGACAAGAGTAAAAAGCAAAAAGAAAAGCAAATACAATAATGTACACGAGAAAGCAAAGATGCTTTCTTTATATCTGCATCACACTTATTTTATGTCTACATCACACTGAGGCGGATGAAAAAGCAAATGTGCTTTACTTTGTGTCTACATCTTGGAATATATATGTATATGTATATATATGTATATGTATATATATGTATATGTATATATATATATGTATATATATATATATGTATGTATATACATATATATGTATATATGTATATATATATATATGTATATGTATATGTATATATGTATGTATATAGATACGGATAAAGCTTCGTATTATTGGAGCTCACTAAACCTCTTATCTCAATTGGACTCTTATTGAGTGTTGTCATTGTTATTGTTATTTATTTCACTAGTTTAAAGATTTCACAATTTTAATGAACTATTTGTACTATAACAATTAATAGACACTTTGAAAATTAGAATTTTGGATTTAAATAAAATTATATCGTATTTAAGTTATATGAATAAAATAATTAGGTTACGTTATTTAAATTTTATCATCTTATAGTTTTATGCATAATAATTAATAATTCAATAAAAGAAGTATATTATTTTGTTTTGAACTTCAAAAGACGCATGCCATGAAGATTTAGGAATTGACGCTTTTGCTTATAGGCAGGAGACAAAAGCTCACATTATATTGCTCACCAGGCCCATTTTTTCGCCTTTTCCGCAGCTCAAGTCTCAAACTCAAAATTTCCTATAAGGGAAAGTCTTAAATTAAAAGTTTACAACATTTTGGTCATGCCTCATTATAACAATTCTCCTATCTTTGATTAATAACATTATAATTCCTGTAATTTCACTATTTTCTAGAAAAGCTTTTACATCCTAACTTCATTAAAAAAAGACTTTTGTAATTAAGTAATGTACAAATACTCACTTTTCATGATATCTTACTTTTTTAGTTTGTAAATTATAAGCATACCTATGTGAATAGATATAAAATATAACTACAAATCAACATAAAAAGGTACAATTACAATTTCTTCATGGTTATCAGAAATTTTAACCAATTAAAATCAAATCCTTGTTAGTACACGTGTAGTTTTGTCGGTTAACTACAATTAGGAAGTATTGTAATGACCGTTGGCCTGAAGCCAAAAATCTATCCATGTGTAGTTAATGAGAAGAATGGTAAAACAGCTTAACTCTATTATCAAATTCATTTATCCAGTTCTGATTGACACTTGTGCTGTTTATTTCCATAATGAGAACATAGAGAAAATTTTTGCCTGCTATATCCTATTCTGTATATTTCCGTCAGAGCGGTACCAAAGACTCTGGCTGAAGCATACTATCAGCGTCGAAGGACTCTATGAATCTCAAATCAGAGATCCTTGATTTTTCGCCGGCAAATTCACGGTATTCCTCAAGCACCGAAGATAAGCACCGCCGTTGCCATTTCCTAAAGCAGCCAACAAGACAGCCTGTCCGGTGCTGCAATTCAATTATTTAACGACCCTCGTTATAACCTTTACCTACATGTTCTGTTTGTTATAATTAAATATAAACATGATGTATGATAACGTCTTTGTTTCTTATTAGGGCCTCACCTTTCCACGTTTGCAGTGAATCAAAACTGGATGACTCCTCACATCTAGAAGAACCGAAATTGGTAATTAGAGAAATGTGGTAATGAATGGAAAAGAAAAGAAAATTTGGTAAACAAGTGAGTACCAATCAGGACTTTGAGAGCCTCCACGATAGTATTCCTAGGAATTGAGACGGATTCCTGAATTTGAGTCAACATGGTTAGCAAAAAGAACAAGGGAAATTGCAGTATTTCATAACTAAAACAAAAGACGAGAATGATAATATTAAATAATACCGTCTTGCCTTCAATACCAAACTGGAATAATTTGATATTGTGATTGTCAAGAAACTTCAAGTTCTCTTCCGGATAGGGTTCTGGACACAAATATCTGCTCCCAATTTCAGAAATTAATTCTCATATATTAATAAAGAAAGGTCACTAATTAATTAATTTTATTTTAATCACCACAGTGATTATTTATTTTTTATTGAGCAACCAGGCAGCACGCAGACAATGAAGAAACAGCGGAACTCACATGATTGATCGGAGATTTAGGGTTTCAAGGAAGGCGAAATTGGAGGGCTGAGGGAAGCCAGATCTGAAAATGCCGCCCTCCACCATCGAGAAGTTGGTTGGCGGCTGAGTAACGCCGTCGTCCTTCCCTGAGCTCATCAAACGCATTGCCTTCTGTCTCCTCCTTTTCTCGTCTTAGTTGATTTCCAAAAAGGCAATGGCAACGAAAATAAGAGAGAGAGAGGGAGAAACCAACAACAAAATCAAAACCTCGTGGTGCTGGTAACAAGAAACCGAAGCTGTTACAGATTGGACCTATGAGAATGAGAATGCGAGTGTAGAAAACTTGGTTTCTATAGATATATCTCATTCCTTCTCCGATTCCAATTGTCTTTCCAGAATCAAGGTACAAGGAGGACTCCAACTCTAAGTTTGTTATCATTGTTCCTTATTTCGTTTGAATAATGAAAAGGTAATCTTATAAACGGTTTATGACTCTGTATTTAAAAAAGAAAAAGAAAAGATAGCAGTCGTTCGTAAGGACGGAATTAATTATTATCGGTGGTATTGTTGCTATCATATGAATGAAATATATTTAATTGGTAATTTTAAACTATAAATTTTTATTGTTTCTTAACTGTAACTAAAACTGTTTATTTAATTTATGACAAACATTCAAACGTCACTTTATTACGAACAAATAAGTTCATACATATTCAATATTTTCATTTTATTTAGAGTAAATTATAAAAAATTTTAAACTTATTTCAATTTTCTAATAATAGCTCAAATTTTAAAAATTATATTAAAATTGTAAGGTTTTTATTCTTGAAACATAAAAAACATAAATCATTCACTAATCATGAATTATACGTAAATCATTCTTGCCCATACAGATGTTAAAAATAATAATAACCAAGTAAATAAATCACTTATCTTAAGCTGCATATGTCATGAATTATACGTAAATCATTTTTTCTGTATAATAGCTTGATGGATAGTTCAATGCACAAATACTTACTATTTCTATATTTGTGTTTTGTCTATACTTAATTAGGTTAGAGAGATGACTAGTTTATATACACTTTTTTTTATTAACATTAAATCTTATATGTTCATCAAGTACTAAATTAACGATTAACATTTGATATACTATTAAACTAAGAAAACTTCAAACCAAGTTTAATATGGGCTTATAGAAAATCTGGACTACAACATCAAGCTATATTTATTACATTCTCCCACGTGGCTAGATATTTAATCATTGCATTTAATGGTATAACATAAGGCTAGAAGAATTAAATCTTATAAACCGTTAACAATAGAAGCACCTTCAGGGGCGGATCTACCCCCACTTGCTCCCACTGCCTCCAACAAATTTTCTATAAAAAAATTATTATTTTAAGTTTTTCCCCATTAAAAAGAATAAATTTTGCTCCTATTAAAATTTTGCCCCCATTAAAAATAAAATTTTGTCCTTAATAAAATTTTGCCCCAACTCAAAAAAATTTCTAGATCCGCCCCTGAGCACTTTAACACAACAAATCACATAATGTGGGTTATGGTTGTCATAAACAGTATAGTCGTATACTCCCTTCCATGTACCACTACATTAAGAACTTATTATGTTTAAGTCCATAAGTTGTATATAAAGAATATACAGTTCACATACTTGTTATCAAAATACATACAAATTTCTCATTCAAACAATCATGTATACGTTAACATAATGAATAAGAAATATAAAATTCATAGACATAGTATTAATGAGTTCAAGAGTGTTAAAACATTATCATCAAACATTATTATCAATCATTAATACAACCAAGACCCATCCTAAGCACATGTTATTTGAATATCTTTAATTGTAAACCTTTGGTTAGAGGATCTATTACCACCATAAGATCCGTCCTAATATGTTTTATATGTACTCTTTGTTTCTGAATCTCTTCTTTAACAACAAAATACTTTAATTCCATATATTTTGCGTATCTGGAGTATTTGTCATTTTTAGAAAGAAAATTAATGCAGAATTATCACAATAAATTTTCAGCAACTTGTTTACTGTGTTGACAACCTCAAGCCCTGAAATAAAGTTCTGCAGTCATAATGCATGAATTGTAGCCTTATAACAAGCTACAAATTCTGCTTCTATAGTAGATGAAGCAATGATAGACTATTTGACACTTTTCTATGAGATTGCTCCTTCAGCTAATAGGAACAAATAGTTAAATGTTGACTTCCGACTATCAATATACCTGACAAAATTTGAATCTGAATGTCCAGTCACTTCTAAATGATTAGATTTTTTATAAGTGAGCATGTAATTTTTTGTTCCTTCAAGATATCTCATCACTTTCTTTGCAACATTCCAATGATTAATATCAGGATTACTTTGATACCTGCTTAGCATCCCTACTACAAAACTGATATCGAGTCTAGTATAAGTTTATAGGTACATTAAATTGCTCACAACAGAAGCATATGGAATTGTTTCCATTTCCTTATGTTCCACATCATTCTTTGGACATTGTATAAGACTAAACTTATCTCCCTTTTGAATAGGGACTATATTTGTTAAGCACTTGCTTATGTTAAATTTCTCAAAAATTTTCTCAATGTAAGCTTTCTGAGATAATCCTTATAAACCTTCTTTATGAGACAATCCTAATAAACCTTCTGATCTCTTAAGGAATATTGAAATTCCAATCACATAGGATGCCTCTACCATATCATTCATTTAAAAATTCTTAGAAAGAAATTCTTTAGTCTTATGTAACAAACCTAAGTCATTAGTAGCAAGCAAAATGTCATCAACATACAGAACTAGAAATATAAACTTAATCCCATTAATCTTTCGGTAAATATACCGATCAATATTGATTTCCTTAAAGCCGAAAGAAGCAATCGTATTATTGAACTTCATATACTATTGCCTGGAAGCTTATTTAATTCCATAAATTGACTTCTTCAATTTACACACTATACTTTCTTTACCATCAATGAAAAAACCTTTAAGTTGATCCATGTAAACTTCCTTCTCAAGATCCCCATTTAGAAAGGTTGTTTTCACATCTATTTGATGTAGCTTTAAATCAAATTGATCCACTAATGCTAAAATTATTCTCAATGAATCTTTCTTGAGATAGGTGAAAAAGTCTCCTTATAATCAATGTCATCTTTTTTTAAATGTAATTTTTGGCAACAAGTCTAGCTTTATATCTTTCAACATTGTCATTCAAGTCACATTTAGTCTTAAAGACTCATTTATAGCCAACTTGTTTAGAACTTTCTGGTTTTGAACCTTCTGGCAAGTTTACAAGATCCCAGACATTATTCTGAGCCATTGATTTCAACTCTTCTTTCATAGCATCAATCTATCTTTCAGACTTATCACTACCTGTGGCTTGTGAAAACGAAACATGATCATTATCAATGCTGCAATCATAATCCGACTCTTGCAAATAAACCACATCATCATTAGAAATAGTCGACCTTCTAATCCTTATAGGTTTATTTAAAGTTATACCAACTAGTTCATTTGCATGAGCTGGTGGTAAGTTAGGTTCTTTATGGGGTGCTTCTTCATTGTTTAAATGTTGTCCTTGATTATTTTGATCTTCCAAAGCAGAATAACATTTTTTGTAGTTGTTTAAGAATATTTATGAGTAATGGAACATCAACCCTTATTTCATTAATATCCACAACTTGATTTTCAACATTCCCACTGACCTCATGATGTGAGTAGGAGCAAGGATCACCATGTAGATGGCATGCGTGATGGGGGCTAGCTTGTTATTCCAATTAGACCTATGTCTAAAGCTAGGACTGAGAGACTCAAGGAGACTCTCTATGCATGTGTGGGCCAATTTATGGAGAGAATAGAGTGCATCAAGCCTATTAGAGGAGAGCTATCTGAATCACAGCCCAAATTGATTCATTTATCTCAAATCCTTGGATCGCACTCATTTGGGACTTAAAGACCATTATGTTAGGCTGCACATCATGATCAGACTTGGGAGGTCGTTAGGCCAGGCCTAAATGTGTTTTTATTATTTTATTTTGGACTTATTTTAAGTTATAATTATATTTTGGGCTTTCATGCAGCATCCCACTACCATAGGGTACATACCCAAACTTTCAAGAACATAACCTATGATAATGGTATGTTAGAGCAAAACAATTCCAACTTACACATGGCATCATCTAACATCATTTAAAAGTTAGTAAATTTTAAAACCATTCATTGCATTAATCCATAAAATTTACACTATTTCCTTTAGACAAAAATTTACATAACCTTATACAGGTTCTAACAAAAACAACAAAATGTAAGACACAACACTCTTGGATCCAGTTGACAAACCTCTGACCCATAACAAAATCTAAAAGATCCTTTAGTCCTGTCTAAAGAACTAGGTCTCTTGTCTCGTACCTAAAAAACCACATTACAATTTTTATGAGCTTTACGAACTCAATGAATGAACCATCATTGATGATTTCACTTGATCACATACACATAATGCATATTTTACATACACTCATTCAGATCATAAACACATTCCAGATGTTCACACAACATGATATATCATAAGATCACACAGTTCACATTACTAAGCATAACAAATAAATCACATCAATTTATCACTCATTTAGCTTTGCAAATCATTCAAAAAATTTCAGTCTTATAATGTTATATGCATGAGACTCACATTCTTGAGACTCACATTCCTTCTTATTGTTGTAACTGAGTGTCTATCACAAACTTATACAAATACCGACATATAGAGCTCAGTCAAATAGAATCATGGAGCATAGCTTTACGTACAAAATTAGAAATCACGGAGCAAAGCTCTACGTGGAAGTGCTTCATACTGAAAACTCAAGTTACAATGTCTTTATTTGAGCATGCATTTTATGAAATGCAATAATTTCTGAATATCTCATATATCACAATCTTATACAAATGCTCAGACAAGATTTCACAGTCATCGGACTTAAGTCCGGCATTCAACTTTTGTTGAGAATCAAATGTCAGATTCATACCAAATCAAAACACTCCCGATACATGCCCAATTATTAAACTCCTCGGACCTCAGGTCCCGAATATAGAAACAACTCACAAACAATTCAAAAAAATATTAGAAGTTTAACAAATTGAATTAAATTCAAATCAAATCAATCATAGGAAATCATCTAGGTTGACTCACTGAACGCTCCAATATGTTATTACCTAGATGGTCCAACAATGTCTGTCTAGCATCCACTTGGCTCCTCTAGAACATACAAAACACATTTACAAACATCATATTTTTGCACAAATGTACAAGTGTTCTTTTATATACATCAATGTATAGAAAGTACGCACAATGCATGCTTAATGACAATTTCAGATATCTTATTACAATTCTCATCATCAAATAGATCAGATATTAAAGCCCTCATTATCATTATTTGTATTTATAATTTGGACCATAATAAAGCAAATGTGAAATCCATTACATAACTTAATTGACCACTTCAGATTTTCTACTCATATGATTTTGGGTCAACTTTGCATAATTAATCTAATAGGGCAAATGACAAAATTAGGCAACACTTCCTTTTGTAAAGTTGTTCTACAGTGTCTTAAGTTTCTAAAGACTCCAAGATCATATAATTTGATTTAGTATTCAATGAGTTATGCTCAAAATACCACAGACTATGCACATTTGAACTTTTGGCTAGTACATGATCATAGCCTTTAATTGTACAACTCATATCTTTTCACATATCCAAAAATTACAAACTTTATACCAATTTAAAGCTAATAGAACAAGCTAAAACTTGGTGAAGACAACTCAGCCTAATTTGGCCCACATTAATACAGTTTATTCAACAACCACGGGACATAATTTCTGTCCTTGGTAATGCTACAACCTAAGTTAAGACTCATTTTCATGCCAATTTTGAAAATCTTAGAGAGAGAATTAAAATTCAACTTCTTCACAAAAGTTGTAGACATATGTATTTATTTTAATATGAATCAAAAATCAACTCATTAAGAAATCTACAGCTCAAGTTATAATTAGAAAACCAAAGCATGATCATGAAATTTCCAGTTCATAACATTCCAGCAGACTTCCACACTTTCTTCCTATCAAACACTTTCAAATCAATTCATGTTGGGCGCCATTTCCGGAACCCAACTATTAAACGGAACCATGTGACGTGAATGCATTCCAATGAGGTCTCCTTAACCATCATCGATTTTTTTATAGCTTCCAATCATTTTCCTCACAAATTGTCCAATGGTGTGCCCACTTAACTTTATTACCATATTCGAACTCATTTCTCCTATTTGTGAACAAAATTTGGAAATCTTCAAACCAAGATTTCAATTTGACTTCTTCAAAGAAATTGTATCTTTAACTCTCTAGTTTACTTTGAAGAAAGAGTCATCTCAATCGGAGTTCTATAACTCAAGTTATGCTTGAAAATCCAAAGTGTGTTCATACCTTAATCAGGGTCTCAAGACTGACTCCTCACTTTCTTTCCTTCAAACTTTGCCCAATCAACTCCAAAAGATCCAAATTTTCATGAAGAGATAGATACATGTCTTAGGAATCAATTGCCTGAAGAATCACCTCAATCGGAGGTCGGAAGAAGGAGTTATGGTCAAACGAATCCGATATGTTCATATCCTGATTCCTGCTGAACATACTTTGACACAAACACCATAACTCTCATTATAGATGTCGGATTGACTTCGTTCTTAGACCATTAGAAATTAGACATCTAGGGCTACAACTTTCATGAGACCAAAATTTGAAAAATCTGTCGTTAAGCGGTCCAAAATACACAGACAGTGTGAAATCACACGGTCAGGCCATGTAACCTAAGGGTGAAAAGGGGTGTCCCTGCGCTGGAAATACACGACCCATGTAAATTCACACAGGCAGATCGTGTAACCTTCGGATGAAACAAAATTTTCACCCTCCAAGACCCCTCCAAAGGTTCCTAAACCCATCCTAACTTCCCCTTTACTCATATTGTTGGCATCCGTTTTCGGAACCCAACCCTCAAACCGTAAACGAAAACATAAGTGGACTTCCAAGCTCTATAACCCTAATCAAAAGAACAGAAATTTTTTTTCCATTCGTATGTCATACAAGCCACAAAGGTGAGCCCACACAATGAAATCACAATAATAATCACAATTGATTTCTTACAAATGGTAGCCCTTAGTCTCTAGTTCATTTAGAAGCAAGAACCACCTCAAGTTAATTTCAATCACTTGTTCATTGTTGCTAATGAAAATAATAAAAATAAACATTATGAATATGAAATGAGTAGAAGGAATGTTAAAACAATTGGTGATTGCTTGGTCGTTAATTTTGCCTCCGGCTTCCTCGCTAGCTTCTCCAACCCAGCCTCCCCTTTTTTAATTTCTTGGTTCCTCCTACCTTTACGTTGATGCTTGAAGTGTGTGTAACGTTCTTGCCTGTCTGGTGGAACCTCCAACTCCTGTGCAACCTCCAATCCCCCCTTTTTCTCTCTTGCGTTTTTCTTCTTTTTGATGCTTGAGCTGACAACTATTCTCCTTCCATGCGTCTGCATATTGCGTTAATTTCTCAGTCCATTTGATTTGTTTTATCTCATGCTGTGTTCTACATGATTTACATTGGATTGCTGTTGATTTTAATTGATTAGACAATTAAATCTTCTCTGTCGTCACCTACGTTTATGCGGTTGCCCTGGTGCCTTTGTGCATGACTTGCATTTTTTTTAAATTGCCTCTAGCTTCCAAAACTCCACAGTCGCAATCTCTGACCTTAGTCTCCTTTTGTTGCTGCGTCAATTAAGGATTTTGACTCTTTCAAATGATTTTAATACTTGCGTCTTATACGTTCCTCCCTTGGCTGTTGCTTTCTGCATTTTGCTTTGTCTCATGCGTGATTATTTTCCTTCCATTTGATGCAAGCTTCTCTTTATTATGCATTCCTTTCTACTGTAGCATGACAAGACCAATAAAGGTCTACATCATGTTTAAAACTTGCTCCTCTCCTCTCTTGCGTGGAAGCAGATAATCGTTGAGAGCCCTCCTTTCAACACTGCGTTGGCTTCTAATTGATGGGACAATTTTACATGCGTAACCCACTTGCTTGTCCTCTCTCACAGCTGTCCACGTCTTCGTTGATTTTTTCTTTGTCCATTCTCATATGCCTCCAGCCTTGTGTGTTTAATTGCTGCCCATTCAATGTCAAGTTTTGTCGTTCCTTCATGCGCCTGGGACCCTCTTAACTGCCTTCTCTTGATTTTATCTTCCTGATTTAATTTCTTTCTCCTCAGCTCCTTGGTCACGCCCCTCCTGGCTTTAATGCCTCCAGCTGATTTCAATCATTTGTGGTCTGCGTCCTTTTCTTCATGCATGCTTCACCTGTCTTCTTGCTTCCTCTTGATTGGTCCACGTCCACCTAAGTTCACGCCAGTAGCTGATTTTCTTGATCTTTTTGCTTGCTGATTTATTTCCCGTGGCTGTAACGTGTGTGTCTTTGGCTGTTTTCATTTTGCTGCTTCAATCATCTCCACGCATGCTACAACGTCTAGCCTCCTTCATTTAATTATTGTTGTGGTCTTTTTCAATTAAAAACAAATGTATTTCCTACAAATTAAACAGGACTCATTATAAATGCAGAATAAGATAAACTAAGTAATTTAGTAGGAAAAATATGTATAAGACCCAATAATTTATCCAGAAATTAAGGGAAAATGCCATTAATTTTAATGATAAAAATGCATCCAACAACTGGAAAATTGGCTTGTCCTTATTGTGACAATGATTATGATGCATTTTATCTTCCAAACAGGGTAAAATATGTTGGTTTGACAATCACAGGAAATTTCTTCCTCAAGATCATCCATTTAGGCGCAGTAAACATAAGTTCATTAAGAATAAGATAGTAAAAACACCTCCTCCTCCTCTAAAAGCTGGTGAAGAGATTTTGCAAGAGATTCAGGAATTAGGCTTGTTGAAAGTAACAAAATTTGAGCCGATGAAGTTAATACAACCATTAGTCAAAACTTTAGTTGGAGAAAACAAAGCATATTTTGGGATTTTCCATATTGAAAAATGAATTTGAGACATGTTGATCTAGATGTGATGCATATTGAGAAAAACATTTTTGACAACTTGTTCAATACCATTATGAACATTGAAGGGACGAAAAAGACAATGCAAAATCATGAGCTGATTTGCAACATTTTTGTAGAAAGAATGAGTTACATAAAGATCTTCGCACCTGTAAGGAGAAGATCGAGAAAATTTAAACCTTTCGTGTTGGCAATGCGAGCAAAATAAGTGTGTTATGTCCCTTTTCTACGCTTACGATGAGATAAGATAGATTGGTTGGTGGTTTATAAAGTTAAACCTAGAGGTGTTTTTAAATCACATGGAAAAGGAGAGCAGATAATTAAAAGTGAAGCATTTCAGGAAGATGTCACATTTGACGATAATGAGCCTTTGAACGATTCATCTAACGAATATGTTGAAATTTTATCTGGAGAGGATGATGAGGGCCAAAGATCTGAAGAGGAGTCGGAGTTTGATTATTATTTTTCTGAAGAAGATGACGATTGTAATTTACAATTAAGTAATGATGATGATTAAAATGTGTTCGTAATTGAATATTTTAATTAACGTCATAAATTATTTGTTATTCAGTATATTATGTGCAATATTTCATTGGAAATCTTATTTAAGGAATGTGGACATGGCGATTTGTTTCGGATGGTAATAATTCCTTCCGTTGGGAGGAATATGGAAAAATTGACCCATCCTAAGGAATAAACAATCCAGAAAAAAATGCCACTTCGCACACTAATGGTCGTTTGCCTTCCATGGCCGATCTTGTACTTGAAGGTGATTAGTATCATCTAGACAATGTCTCTTTGCTTATTATGTACATCTCATTTCCTTTTATGAAGTTATTATATATATTCACATTTGATGGTCTATACTACATGTTGTTTTAAGCTACCTTGAATCTCGAACATGACATGTATACCAATACAGGCGAGAGCGATCTCACAACGGTCACCTCGTCTAGACATTCACGTATGAATTAATATCCAGTTTTGGTTCATTTAATAGTTTTCTAATAAGAAATTATGAAAGTTCTACAATGATTGTGTTTTAGGTAAATCTGTTCCCGCTAGTAGTTTATCTAGAGAGTTAGTCTTCCATACTAAGAGTGGCGATTCATTCACTGTATCCTCTACAAGTTCAGCTATAGCAGAAACACTATTGCAAGAAGGTGTTCAAAAGTCTACACCTGAGGCAAGAAGTATCACTGTTTCAATTGGTGTATTTGAACATGCCAGGACACTTCTCGAGAATTCAGACATCGGGAACTCATTTACCTTTACCGAATCCCATGTCACATAGAATCAAACAAATTAATTATATCATTTTGATTTATCAATGCAATATACTAGACTCAGCCTTAAAGTTAATTTCTTATTGTATTTGTAAGAATTTTTCAAACTACCTTCCTATTAGTTAGAGGTTAACCTGCATCATATTGAATGAGGGATGTTATTATTCTTCTTCTACAACTTTTTTTTGGTAATTGCTTCTTCTACAATTTTAACAATTGTTAACTTTCATATTCGTCATTTGTACAATGTAATATTCAATAAATCACCTTATTTCCTTTTTCATGTATTGTGTAAAATATTGAATTCAAATTCTATTATAAGTAGAAATATTGATAAACAATGAATTTTAGGTAAAAATATCGACCAAAGAGACAACGTGAGGTGATGCAGCCTAGGTTTAGAGGCATGTTCAGAGGTACTTACTGTGAAGGTGGATCGTCACAATCTGCAGCTTGAACTGACTCACCTCCTTCCCCTCTAGGGCATACAGTTGCAGATGAGGTGTCACCCACTGCTCGTCATGCTACACCATACCCATCCCTAACTTATATATCATCCAATTCCGCTTTATCGGATGGAGGAAATGTCCGCCAATCTGGAGCTCAGGGACCTGACGAAAGAAAGTACATAACAATTGTTAACAATCTGTAAGTGAAATCACATTAATCACTGTTTGTTTTCAATTAAGTTATAGGTTTATCACGGTTTTCATTGTATAAATAACTTTTGATATTAGGTTCGTTCCGTCTGGACCGTATTTAAAAAATATGACTTCTAAATTTAAAGAAATGATTGATCATAAGGGTTATGTATAGAAGAATATCTCTTAAGCGACAAATGGATTTTACTTTCAGGAGTTTGAGGTACAATAAAGATTTATTTTCTCTTTATATTGATTTATATACACTAATTAAATAAATATTATTACATTATAGTAGTTAAAATTTTTTCTTCTTATTTCAGAAAAAAAATTTCTGGGATTCTAGTATTGATGCCACCATATATAGATTATTGAAGAGGTGAGTTTGTACACGTTATTGCGACTTTATTGGTGTGATACACAAGGCGGATGTACGACCGCCTTATATTTCGGAGGAAAAATGGAGTCATTGGCAGGAGTATTGGAGAAGTTTTGAGGCTATGTCCATCTCAGGGTGTAACTCCACTAAAGACGTGGAGGTCCGAAGGGAGAGAGTCTTCCCGTATATACAGGAGGATCAATAACCCACCACGAACATGGACAGAGACTTGTAAGTATCTAAACTTGACACTTATATTGTAAAGTTTTACTTTTCTATATTATAGATAATGATAATGGTATAAATATCAAATATGGTTGTGTTGAGTTATTTTTTTGGTCAACGGGAGGAAATATCATAAAAATAAAAAAAAATCTACTAAAATTTTAATAAAATGTAGTTCATATCTAACAATTTAAGTTAAATATGCATCTTTAGGCATGAGGCCTATACCTACTCAGTTGTTTTTGCACACTCACATGAAAAAGCATGATGGTGTGACATTCGTCAACAGCCAATGTAGAGAGCTGAATGCATGTGAAATTAATGCGTATTATTTCTTAATAGTAATCCCTTAATAATGTAAACATTGCTTCCTAATAGGACCAAATACAACATGTCATTCGCGCGACAATCTCAGGAAGAACAACCTGTTGATGAGACTCAGACGTATCTTGAGGCTGTCAGTCGTAGGGACCGTTATGGACGGATGTTAAGGGTAGGTTTATTTGTGAACACTTGTTATTCATAATCCTCTATGTCTAGTACAGCAACGTCTAATAGATCAGCACAAACCAGTGAAGTCACTAAACTTCGAACACATATGCAGACATTGATGGAGCAGATGACTCAGTTGAGACAAGAGATGGAGCATTTGAAGGGGAGGGGTAGTAGCTCAGAACAATCGCGATCACCAACACATTAGGAATGTTGTAGCCATTTGTTTTCAATTACAAAGACTTATTATGTATACTGTAATGTTTTTATTATCAGTTAAGAAATTTTTAACTTTATATCATCAGTTATAATTTCTGTTTAAACAAATAAAATATATAAACAAGTAAATTTATTATGCACAGATATTTCATAACTGTTGAAATTATGCATTTTTCATAAGATCATCAAATAAAAATTCATGTCGGAACTTTAAAAAAAGTTCTTACTTTTAATTACCGACAGAATATAGACCGTCTCAAAAATGAATATAATTATCAACAGAATACCATAAACCGTCGGTAATTATTTGTGGTATTTACCGACCGTTCTTTTTATTCCATCGGTAATATTCAAACTTATGTGATTATCTTAATGACGGTGTACCGACAGTTACATCAGTCCGTCGGTATATTTTACCAACGAAATGATATATAATTTTCATCGTTAAATTTACCTACGACTGTATTAATGACACCATTATTCGTTGTTTTGTTCCGTCAGCAATTATTAGTACCGACGAAATTCTACCATTTATTGACGATTTTTTTGTCGATATATGGCAGATTTCTTGTAGTGTTATAAGCATTTAAGGTTTTGATGATATCATTTTTTGTTAATTATTGGCGATCGTTGTTTTTTTAATTGTTGGCATTAAAGGTATACTTATACAACAAATAATTTTTTGATGTAAAACTTTTTTGTTTTTAAGATTTGTTCTTATGTTAATATTATGACCAATTTTTCTATTCAACCTTTTCATGACTTATATTTACATAAAGGTTTTAATTTCTTCAAGAAATAGAAGTTTATGAAATTTAACAATTTAATTGAAATCTAAATTTATCTATATAAATGTCACTTTATTCATGTTTGTTATATGAATAGTATTACATAAATTAAAAAGATATTATCAGTAAATTCATTCAAGTGCTAAGGCTTAGATATAAATATATCAAAACCTCCCAAGCCCGACAACCTTCTTGGTTTTAGCTTCAAAGTACCTTCTTGGTTTTATTTTCGAAGTTGTTATCAATTTCTGATTTCTTCTTCTTTTTTTTTTTTATTCTGACTCGAGTAGGGATTAGTCTGAAAATAAATAACTTAAATGTGTCTTTTTATAGTTGAAAATTTCCTAAGACATCTCTTGGGAAAAAAAAAGGAAGATATCGTTGGTTTTTAATCTTAAAATTAAAGGGTTATGATTGTCTTTGTACCAAGTGAGCCTTCAGGATGTAAGAATAGTTGCGTTCCGACAGGCAAAGTTGAAGTTGGTGACGTCAGACAGAGAATCGAAGATGAAGAAATGGAACATGGAGAGAGAAAATGAACTTAATAGCAAGAAGAAAAGGCATGTAGAGAGAGGAATAATAAAAAAAACAACGAAAGTGGAAGGAAAGCGATAGAAAGCAAACAGAAAGTGGGAAAAGAACAAAGAGTGTGGAGTAGCTGAAACTGTGACACAGTTGACACCATCACCACCACCACCATTCAGCACCAGCCACGCCACCTTCCCATGCGATGCGACGCCCTTTCTTCTGCACTACTGGTTAATCCTCGATTGGTCAGTTCACTGTCTGTCATCATATATCTTGTTCTTAGTTCTGTTCTTTGTTTTGATTATCTACTGAGAGTTGAGGCAAGAGTTGTTCTTATCTGGTAATTTTCTGGGTTAGTTTCCATATATGGAGTTTTGATTAAAACAATGAAGTGGATTTTCTATGCCCATGTTTCCTTTGTCTCTCGGGTTGTGAAACATGGGAGCAGGGACTGAACCTAATCCAAACAAGTTTATGTCTTTCTCAACGATCTCTCCGTTTTATTTCTGTTACTAATCCATTTTGTTGAAATAAAGACCTTACCTTAGCTGGCATATTCCTCTATCTCAACATATCCGTTTGCATCCTATATTTGCCTGGCTCTCATAAGGGCCGGTGATCTCTATTTTTCTCATAGTTTCTATAGTTACTCCAAATGTTTTTTATTGAGAAGGAATTGTGTGAATATATTGGAAGATTTGGTTGCCAAACTGTGTTTTTTATTTCACATTTGGTATTTTATTTGTTCATTTATTATATCTAAGATAGGAGGGAGAGAACAAGGATTTGTTTTTTGGATGTAGAGACCAGCTGAGTATATTTGCTTGGTAACGACATCAGTGGTTTTTAGCTATTTTGTAAGATTTTGAGGAGTCAGAAAGGGACACTTCAAGTCTCTTCTCTGTATAATCTGAAACGCCTCCCTCTCAAGAGCCTGCATGCCGCCAAAAGACCAGTTCATATATATCTTGACCGACCCAATCATAATCCCAGAATATAAGAGAAGTGACGGTACCTTTCAGAGTTGAGTGAAAAAAGGAGACAGAAAGAGAGACATAGAGAAAAGGGAGATGCAGCAGCAGGGAAGAGGAGTGAGTGATGAGATGAATCAAATCCCTGATCAAAGTGTGAAACCGATGCAAGGAGATAATCAACAGCAGCCACAACAACATCAAAACCCACCACAGAAATGTCCTCGATGCGATTCTCTCAATACAAAGTTCTGTTATTACAACAACTACAGTCTCTCCCAGCCTCGGTACTTTTGCAAGACTTGCCGGAGGTACTGGACTCAAGGTGGCACCCTAAGAAACGTCCCCGTAGGAGGAGGTTGCCGGAAAGGCAAGCGCAGCAAAACTTCTTCTACTACGTCTTCTTCTTCATCATCAAGTGAGAATTCAAGGTCTCAGTCGCAACAGCTGCCACAAGTGCCGCAGAATCTGGTGACCTCACATAATATCGTCTCAAGTACCGCTAGTACAGTTAATACGGTTTGTGCTCCACTGGGTGGTAAGGACTTTAGGAACTTAGTTTCCCCTTCTGGGATTGCTTCAATGGGACTGAACTATCCAAGCGGTGGTTACTTGGCTTCTTTGGCGGCGATTCAGTCTTTTAACAACCAACAACCGCCGTTGCTTAGTCATCACCAACCTGTTCCTACCGGTGATTTGGTTGGTTCTTCAAATCTGAGGCAGGTTCATGGTCTCAATGCAGGTCCTTCGTATGGATCGTCACAATATCCCAAAATACAACAGCAAAGACAGTTCTTTCAAGGAGGTAATACGGAAGCAAAGAGTAAAGAGCACCGGTTTTATGCTGGCGAAGAGGGGATTATTAGACCTGCAAGTTCTTCTCAGCATCAGAATTGGCACCAGGGATGTTATATAAGCAGCTCTAGCCCTACTGACACTGCTTTGTGGAGTATCAGCACCACCGCCACAACCACAACCACAACCACCACCCCAGGCAACACTGACAATACCACCGGGGGCTCATCTTCTTTGAGACCAGATCATCACTGGCATGATCTGCCTGGATATGGTCACCCTCCATGAATTTAATTTCAGCCTTCGGTGTAGCTACATCAAAGCTCCGAACAGCAGACAGCTTGCGTACCAGAAAAACACCATGCATTCTTTTTTTTTTTTTTATCACTTCTTCCTTTGCATCATAGGAGAAAAACTATCTTTTCTTTTGGGGGTGTTGGGTATAATGTTTTTCTTCATAAACATATATCGAATTGAACACCAACGGAGGCAATGTCCCGTTTTGTTTTGTGCTTTTTACCTTGTAGATAATCGCTGGAATGTTGAGTTAGGTTGTACTGAAGTTCTGGTCAAAGATAAAATGCTTGTTTGAGCTTTTGTATATAAGGATGCGAAATCTTATTGGAAATCGGTCACTACTAATAGCTTTGATATTTAATTGGTTCGGGTTTCTCTTAGCTTAGGAACGCAAGGCTATCTAAAAAGGAGAAGGAAGAATGAATTTAAAAGACTGAATGAGCTGAGATGGTGGAAAGAAAATGTCTTTGTATTAAAGTTTAGTTCTGTGTGCATGTGGGTGACTGACGGCTGAGAGATCCCTTAAAACTTTCCCTTTTGCAGTTTAAAAATGCGTTTGATGTCACTTTACAACTTGTATTAGTGTGTCATAGTCCTGAGGTCTCTCTCTTTCAATTCAATTCATGTGGAAGCCATACTCATAATAATTTGCAAAATTGACACGGGGTGGGGGTTATCCGATACTTTTTGTTATTGAATTGCTGATTAAATGTCAAAGCTTTTGCCACGAAACAAGATTCAACCTGAGGAGCACATCAAATCCAATTTTGGAAGCTGAGTGAGTTCACATTTTGAGTCTTTCTTTTTTATCAAGGGTCTTTAAATTAAATCCTTCTGTTTGCAAGTAAGGAAAGTACCACCACTTAAAAGTTATTTTCCAAAGGGTGCAATTTTATTGTGGGTTAACAAAAAAAATTTGCACTTTGCTCAAAATCCAAATATTAAAAAGTGACAATTAAATATTCAAAATTTTAAAATTTTTAATACTAACTCGATATTAGTTTCTCTATTAAGTTGTTGACGTGCCTTGTTATGTGTTCCAAAAACCTTAAATATTTATACTTGTAAGTGTTAATTAAACTAATTTATTAAGTTTAACTAAACTAGTAATTAAGTTTAACTAAACTACGTCATATATAGTTTTGCAATTTTAATTATGTAATTATTGTTGCAGTCTAAACAAAAAAATATAAATTGAATTTTATCTAGACCAACTAGAAGCAAGTGCATCCTGTTGACAAGTAATAGAAAATAGTAAGAATCAGATATCGTACCTAAGGGATTCCAACAAGCAAGACAGTTAAATTAAATGATGCAAAATTACTCAGACGATCAAGAATTGATTGATTTGAAAATAAAATAAAGTAAGTGAATCAAGGAAATATGCAAGATGCAAAGTACAAATTAAAAAACTACTAGACTTAATCAAACGACAGAAATTGGCTAGGGTATCGGATTTCAATTAGATTAAACACTAAAACTTGTAACGATGGATTGATTTAGGGATTACTTCAGTTAAGCAAGTCGAACCTAATGTTCATAGGAATTTCCTTCTCTTCTAAATCCGAGTTTCCTACTTGGTTCATAGATAATTTGTCAAGACAAGAAGTCTAAAATTAAGTTCGTTAATCCTAGATATCCTCACACAAAATCCTAAGGTTTATCTACACTTTAGTCTCAAGTATGTTACTTGATTAATTTTCTAACGAATTAAATTCCATTGGTTATGACATTCAATCATCTAAGGCCTTAATCTAGGCAATCAAGCTAATTTAGGATTAAATATGCATTCAATCAAACAAAAACCAATACAACAAAAAGTCTCATAATCTAATATCAATCCTAACCTTAACCAGAAAAAAAATTACTCACACATATTCATCAATTCAACTTAAATCATGGTCATAATATATAATTGCATTAGTTCAATTCACAAAAATTAAGACAAATAAGGAATAAAAACAAATTCAATCCTAGCAACCACGATTTTGCTAGGATAAAAAAAATGTTTGCCCACGTTTAACTTACGGTCTTCTTTCATGCTTTTGTGAACGGAGTGGAGTGTGTGTTGTTGGAGTGAGGGCTGCTGTGTACTTGTGGAGGCTGCGTCTTGCGTTGGTGAATGAGTGGAGTGTGGTCGTGAGTCAATGAAGGCTGCTTCATTCCTTGGTTGTGCCACCACTTTCTTTGTTTTCTTCTCCACTGAATTGAATGTCCATCAGCTCAAGTTCTAGCTCCCTAGCCGTTACCTCTCTCATTCTTTTTGTTTCCCCTCCATTTAATGTTCCTTCCAGCTATCCTCCTCATTCACACACGCTACTCTCTCCACCACCAGCTGCGTCGTTCCTTCGTTGTGCCGCCAACCTGTTGTCTTCTATGTATTGAATGATTTTCTAAGAGTGTTTCGTCCAACCTTAGTCATGCAACTCAAGCTCTTCATCCCTCTCTTTTTGTGCCGCCACCTCTCTTTTCTTGTTCTCCATATTCAAAATGTATCCACCCCCTCTGGATATTTTTTGTCCCACACACACTCACGTAGTCTTTTCTTCCTCTATGCCGCCAACTCCTTCACCTTTTTGTTTTTCTCTATTCCATGTCCTAATGTGTCCTCCCCTTTTTCACGCACACTTTAACCTATTAATCATGCAAAAATAGTGAGCGCTATGTCAAAATGTTAATGTTTTTAGGTGGCTAAAAACATGAACATTTTTCTATCCTTGCTTCCTTTGAGGGCTTTTCTTGCTTTAGGTTTTTAAGGATCCCAAATCCAATATATGCCTAGAATTAGAACAAATAAATCTTAATTAATGCAATTTTAATATTAAATGGACAAGAGTTTAGCAATATGTTTGTAAAATTAATATAAAGTGCCTATTAACAATACCTCCACACTTGAATTTTTTCTTGTCTTCAAGCAACATACTTAGATCACAGCTAACATATTCTGCCATTTCATTTTCAACGAAAATCAAGTGTTTGCAATCCCTTAAACTTTGGCAACTCAAGTATCAAGCTACTACATATATCATAATCTTTTCATCAATGCACATAAATAAAATCAAAGGTAGATATCTTGATCAAAAGCAAGCATAAAATTAAAATGGACATTCCTCACAATATTCACTAATGTCACTCATGTGTATAAGGGTTGTGTTTTACTCAAAATTTTCTCTAAGAGATTACACTACCATAGGCTTGAAAATTTACCTATTTTTCACTACATAGAATACATGCCATCATGGATCAAAAGGGCTTTTACTAGGGCTTGTAATGGGGCTTAGATCAAGGTAAAGTAAAAAGGGCAAAGGTTACTCACAAGCATTCACAAAGCATTAAGTAACATGGGACAATCAAAAAGAAATTCTGAGATGTGCAAATAGAAACATAGGACTACAACTACTCATCACTATCTAATGCTATTGTTTGATTTTTTTATATTTCTTTCTTTGTTTGTTTCTTTGTTTTTTGTTTTATTTTTGTTTTGATAACACCAAACATAAAAGAAGATAGTCATAGCATAAATCAACAACAACTGAGTAGATGTACCTCAAAAATATCTCAGAATAGCATATAAAATAAAAGTCCCTAAGTCAAGGACATCAAATACTTAGTACTTCATTCAACTTGTGAAAAGGTCAGTGTAACATCCCGTTACCGATGTGATGGGCATATTGGTATTTCGACATGGGTTAGCCTTATGTATTCATATTTTGGCATGTTATGCATTTTAGCCTCTATATTTATTGATAAATGCTTATTGTTGCACAAGCATATGAGT